>PVJS01050374.1:0-14338 GCA_004027185.1 Glis glis | reverse complement strand
GGCGTTCTACCTCCGCGCTACGCCCCCGGCCCTATTTTTTATACTTTATTTTGAAACCGGGTCTCACGAAGTTGCGGAGGGCCTCACTAAGGAGAGAGAGAGAGAGAGAGAGACACGGAGAGAGAGAGAGCTGAGGCTGGCCATGAACCCGGATCCTCCGGTCTCCGCCTCCCAAAGTACTGGGATTACAAGCGTGTGCCACCAAGCCCGGCTAGATCCTGCCTTTCAAGTAGGGCTTTTCCTCACTCCACCCGGTGCTTCTGAGCTTTCTTCCTGCATGCCACACCACCCAGCCACAATTAGAGCCAAGCTATGGCCACCCGAGACCATCCGGGCCCCGTTGCCCATTTTATTTTTTTTTAATTTTCTTATTTTATTTTTTTGTAGTACTGGGGATTGAACCCAGGGGCATTCTACCTCCGAGCTACACCCCAGCCCTATTTTTTATTCTTTATTTTGAAACAGGGTCTTGCCCATTTTAAAACTTGTGGTAAAATACCCATAAGATTTGCCGTCTCAATCAATTTTAAGTCTACTGTTCAGTAGTGCTAATACTTTCATAGTTTTATAAGCAATCTCCACAATTCATTTTACCTTACAAAACTGAAACTCTATACTCGTTTAAACAACTTCCCATTTCCCCTCCACCCACTCTCTGGTAACCACCAATCTGTTTTCTGTCTCTATGAATCTGATTACTGTAAGTATCTCTTATTTGTCTTTTTGTGACTGGCTTATTTTATATAACATAATTTCCTACAGATTTATCCATGTTGTAACATGTCAGAATTCTTTTTTTTTTTTTTGTACTAGGGATTAAACTCAAGGGGTATTCTATCTCTCAGCTAAATCCCAGTCCTTTTTTTTTTTTTTTTGAAACAGGGTCTCATTAAGTTGCTGAGGGTCTTGATAACTTGCTGAGACCGATCTCAAACCTGCTATCCTCCTGTCTCTGCCTCTCAAGGACTGGTATTATAGGTGTGCACCCCCGCAATGGACAATTTCCTTTCTTTTAATGGCTGAATAATAATAACCCACTGTGAGCCACATCCCCAACTTTTTATTTTGTCACAGGGGCTCACTAAATTGCCAAAGCTGGCCTCCAACTTCAATCCTTCTTCCCCAGCCTCCCGAGTCACTGGGATTACAGGAATGCACCACCATACCTGGTTTACTATTCATCTTTTGATGGACAAAAATTGCTCTCACCTTTTGGTTATTATGAATAATGCTGCTATGAACGATCAGTATCTCTTTGAGACTGTTTCCAACTTGGGGGCATCATACCCAGAAGTGGAACTGCTGGATCATACAATAAGTCTGTTTTTAATCTTTTGAGAAATCACCATAGTTCCACAGTGGCTGCACATTTTACATTCCCAACAGTGCAATTATTCTATACCCTTGCCAGCACTAGTTACCGACAGTAGCCATCCTAATGGTGTGAGGTTATATTGTGGTTTTGATCTGCATTTCCTTAATCTGTTCATGCATCTGTTGGCCATTTGTACTTCTCTGGAGAAGTTTCAAGTCCTTGGCTCATTTTTTAATTGGGTTGCTTTTTGTTCTTATTGACTTGTAGAAGTTCTTTACATATTCTGGCTATTAACTTCTTATCAGATATATAATTTACAAATATTTCACCTCATCCCACAGGCTGCCTTTTCACTCTGCTGTGTCTTTCAGCGCGTGGGTTTTGAACTTTGTTGTAATTGATAGAGTTTTACTTTATTTGTTGCCTGTGCTTTGGGCATCATATTTAATGGGTCCTATTTCTTACTATGGCATTTTAATTATGACAATCAGACAGAGATAAAACTAAACTTGGGAAATACTGAGATGAAAGAAAAAGTTTCCCAGAGGCATCAATGCTGATGCCTAATTTATCCATACTACGGTCTCATTTTTCTTAGAACTGTATACTTTCTGTTTTCTTCTCCATGCTGTGACTTGAACATCTCTGAGTTTTGTGTTTTTCTGGGGTTTGCTGTTGGTGGTGGTGGTTTTGGTGTTGGGGATTAAACCTAGGGCCTCACGCATACTAAATAGGTGCTCTACCTCTGCGCTAAACCTCCAGTCCTAGTTCAAACCTATGGGCATTTTTTCTTCTATACATACATTCGAGTCTTGGCTCTGTCAACAACTGTTGACAACATTAATTCTTAGAGAAGTCTCTTCCTGTCTTCAATCTAAATTAGCTTTTGGCTTTAAGCTGTGCTGCTGTGTAACTCCATAGATGTGTCTCATTGAAAGGGTTAGGGTTAGTTATCTACACCCTCTCACACGACTGTACAGCCAACATTCTCCTGCCTTCCACAGCTGGTTTTCTGACTCACTTTCTTGTCTGGGCTTCGACAGCCCTGTACTTTGACATGAAGTTAACCCATAATGCTTATTTGGTCACTTCTTTTTTTTCTTTTCAGTGAAGTTTCTATGAGTTCCATCCTCAGGAAATCCTATTTTCTCTGATGTCTGGCTTCTCTTTTTTTTTTTTTTTGGCGGTACTGGGGATTGAACCCAGGGGCATTCTACCTCCGAGCTACACCACAACCCTATTTTTTATTCTTTTTTTGTGTGTGTGGTACTGGGAATTGAACTCAGAGGCATTCCACCTCCAAGCTACATCCCCAGACCGATTTTATTTCTTATTTGGAAACAGGGTCTCACTAGGTTGCTGAGAGCCTCACTAAATTGCTGAGACTGTCCTCGAACCTGTGATCCTCGTCTCAGCCTCCCAAGTACTAGGATTACAAGCGTGCACCACCACGCCTGGCTTTATTCTTTATTTTGAAACAGGGTCTCACTAAATTGCAGAGGCTGGCCGAGAACCCAGATCCTCCAGTCTCAGCCTCCCAAGTACTGGGATTACAAGCGTGCGCCACCACGCCCAGCCAATGATGTCTGGTTTCTCTCTTGCCCGACTTAACGCATCTGAGTTCTGTCAGAACCTACACATTTCACCCAGACTAGATGGAAGCCTTCAGCAGGCAGCTATGCCAAAGGGCATCATGTCAGTGAGGCAGAACAGCACAGAAGGAGTCCGAGATCAAAGCGGAAGGCAAAGGGAGCCCAACTAGGAAACCAGGTGAGACTTGAATGGCACCATCATCTACCCGACTGCCTGGGACCTGAATGCCAATCTCAATTCCTCCCTCTCCCTCAGTATTCCATCCAGTCACCAAGTCCTCTCCACTTTACCACCTAAATATATCTAAGTCTATCTACTTCTTCCATCCCCACTGCCAATATCTCAGTTCAGGGCAGGAGGTGTAGCTCAGTGGCTGAGCATGTGGTAAGCATCAAGGCCGTGGGTTTGATCCCCACCAAATCCCCTCCCAAATAAAAACTGGCTCAGTTCAAGCCACTATCGGCTGCTTCTTGGCTTTCTTCCTGCACCCCTTTGCACTAAGATCTTATTGACTACAAACCAACCTGATTTCACTTCTTATCCAATGCTAAACACACTAACCATCATCTGTATGTAGAACTTCCACCAATGACATTTCACACCATTATCTCATTTCATCCAATCTTCCAAAAATCCTAGGCGGAAGAATTATTAGCCTCTATTTTACTGGTAAGGTAAATTAGGCTCAGAGAAGATAAGTAACTTGTCCAAGATGGCTTCCATGTTCAAGACACGGATGCAGAATTCAAATCCAACTTCCTTAAGACTTCAAAATCTACTTCTCCTTTATTACAAACACATTATATGTGATTTATCTCGTCCTCATAGAATACACAACTCAAAATCGGGGTTAAAGCTGGGTGCAGTGGCTCACACCTGTAATCCCAGTGCTTGAGAGGCTAAGACATGAGGATCACAGGTTCAAGACCAGCCTCAGCAATTTAGCAAGATCCTGTTCAAAATTAAAAAGGCTGGGGGTGTAGCTCAGAGGTAGAATGCCCCTGGGTTCAATCTCCAGCACCAAACAAACAAATAAGATCTGGGTTAAAAGGAAGAAAGCCTCTTTCCTAGACTCAACTTCAAAATCTTATGTTACAACTGTACTTTTTTACTTGTCTGTCTTGCCCTTTTTTTTTTTTTTCGCAGTACTGGGGATTGAAGCCAGGGGCATTCTACCTCTGAGCTACACCCCAGCCCTATTTTTTATTCTTTATTTTGAAACAGGGTCTCACTAAGTTGTGGAGGACCTAATTAGCTGAGGCTGGCCACAAACCTGCAGTCTTAAGACATGACATCAAAAGAGTGATTCAAAAAAGAAAAAAAAATTAGAGCCCATCAAAATTAACATTACCCTGCAAAAGACACTGCTAACCAAAGAGACAAGCTATAGACTGGGAGAAAATCTTTGCAAATCATGTACTTAACAAAGGAATCATATCTAGAATATATTCCTGATTGTGAAAATATACTGTAGTTTTATAAAATGTTACTGCTAGGGGAAGCTGAGTTATCAATACACAGGACCTCTACTATTTTAAAAAATTCTTGCTGAATGTGGTGGCACATGCCTGTAATCCCAGTCCTTGGAAGGCTGAGACAAGAGGATCGCAGGCTCGAGGCCAGCCTTGGCAACTAAGTGAGGCCCTTAGCAACTTAAATGACCCTGTTTCAAAATAAAAAATAGGGCAGGGGATGTAGCTCAGAGGTAGAACCCCCCTGGGGAAAAAATTTAAAAACTGGAATAACTAGAGGACTAGTTAGTGTATTATGGTATACCCAGAAGACAGAACACAATGCAGCCATAAGAAATTAAGCCATAGAAGAATATTTATTGACACGGGCAAATGTTAACAATATATTTCTATATGAAATATGTAGGATACAAAACAGTATATACAATTTAATACCATTTCTGTGGAAAGAAAAATAGCCATATATACAAAATCATGCATAAGAAAAAATAAATGTACATACCAAATGTTTATAATGATTATCTCTATAGTGAAATTAGAGGTGATTATACAATTTTCCCAATAAATTTCACCTGCCCTACAAACATATCTGCTTCATGCTGGTCTTTTTTTCGGTTGTGACTAGTTTGATATAATTCTCTTCAAATAGGCTGTTTCATGATACATACCTCCAGAGCATACTTTTGATGCAGCTGTTGCTATTCTCATTTAAAAAATATATGGTAATTGCTTTTATATACTGGCATATGGAGAATATTTTTAACTAACAGAGACTATAAAATATGCCATAGCATACATCTAGTTATAAAAATTATTTGGAGAAATGGAAAATTCTCTATTTAAGAGAAATTTTTAATAGAGAAAAAAATCAATATCATGAGTCAGGATTTCATTAATGGTAGAGTGTAAAATAAGTCAGTGTTCAGAACTGGAGAATTTTGGATCTCTCCTCTTACCAGCTAACTAACTTTAGGTAAAGGTTAAGTAGGGTTTTTTTATCCAGTAAAATATAGTCAGTAATTTTGCAAAAAGAATAAAAAATAAGACTTTTTAAAGTAAGGGAAAATAAGATCATAGATATAAGAGGTGTTTTGTTTTCTATAAAGGCCCAAATAAATGCTAGACAAAACAGCAAGAAAGAAATTCAAATTTGGCATGGCAGAACAATTAACTCACATTTGTTTTCCTGTAGCATCAAATTCTTACTGTTTTCTATCACCTTTCAGTTTTGGTTTGACATGCCAAAACTGTAAAATTATTTTAATATTAATAAATGGCCTTTAACATCTTTAATTATTTTAATACCTAATACATAGGACATACTTAACATTTCATGGAAACTGAAGTTAAGTCCTCCAAATATACATAGGTCATCCTATGACTCCTGATAACTCACAATGTTAAGTAATGGTAAAAATAAGATTTTATGTCTCAGAAGCCATCTTAGTGTAAAGCTGTTTACTAGATTCTTATTAAAAATACCAAGTGAGGACCAGCCATGGTGGCACATGCCTATAATCTCAGTACTTGGGAGACTGAGACAGGAGACTCACAGATTTGAGGCCAGCCTCATCAACTTAATAAGACCCTCAGAAACTTAGAGTAAGACCCTCTTTCAAAATAAAAAAAGGGCTGGGGTGTAGCTCAGAGGTAGAATGCCTCTAGGTACTCAGTACCACAAAAACAAAATATAACAAAAGAAAAAAACAAGTGAGGATTTTGGATCTTTTAAAGGTAAAACATTAGAGAAAGACAAAACCTCTGCCCAACCTCTGGTGCTTTCTGTGCTCTATCGCCACCCCAAGTTACCTCCTCATTTCTGTCCCCTCGCTTGGGAAGGGAGTGCCAGACAAATCTGTGATCCGTTAACTTCTAACAACTGTTTGCCATCATGAATGAAAGGCAACAGTTCCTGGCATTTTACATCTCAAAGGTAAACTTACTGTCTAAGTGCCCAGAGGTACTTGCAGATGAAAGAAACAAAACATTGACAGAAAAGAAGCTTTCCTAAGAATGGAAAAAAGGATTTTGTTTTTTTCCAACCAAAAGATTTGTTCCTCTTCTTTCCACGAAATTATGGAATTGAAAAAGCTGGCTAGAGTGCAGATGGGAAGTGCACATCAAATTTATAACATGCTCCCGACCCTCCTGCAGTGCCATTCTGACACCCATGTCCCATTCCACTGTGTCCCGTTAACCGCAGCATCTAGTGTAGTTCTAACTCCTCAATGAAGGTCACAAGGAAAGCACTTGCAGGTCGTGTAAAGAAACCAGAATATTACATCAACACATTTCAGGGATGGAAGGAGCCTACTGACACTCTATGTTCATTGTTTTACATTACAAGAATTAAACAAACAAACAAAGGCTGAGACTAGAAAATCACTTTTTGAAATCGCATAATCACCAACTTGCGACAGAAATTGAGGCATAACACTTAGGCTAACGAATGTGTTAGATGACTTATCATCTTGGCACATAGCTGCAGATGGATACTCCTGGATTCTCACTTAATTTATTACTCAATAATGAACACTATAAATGAAAAGTGACATACTTATGAACTGAAACCACAAGAAGAAACTCTCCAAGATCAATCTTCAATGAGCTCCTACTCCACAAGCCATAGAGCAGTAAAAGGCATATTCATTTAACCAGTGGAGAATTCCTATGACAAGAACCCAGGCCTTTACATCCCTCTGGAGACATTTCTTCCCACCTAACAAGGCACTTGACGTGCTGAAACGGACAGAGAATTCAGGTGCTGCCCTGGGCAACTTTCACCCTCCTAAATTAGATGAAGCGGTGATGAGGTTCAGACTGGCTCTCTAAATAAGCCTGAAACACGCGTGGATATCAAATAAGTTCTGTATTTTTGGCAGATGATATAACCAAAGATGAAAAGATAATGCTGGTATCCACGATGAACTGGCTGACTTGAGCAGTCAAGGATTTTTTTTCTTGTTGTACAATATATTCCTTGATGACTACGGAATATGTGTATAATTATAGGCAAATTAACCGTCCATGTAGTTTCAGGTATTAATGTTCACTCCTCTTCTTGTCTTTTTTAACTTTTTTATTCTTTCCCAAGCCCTTTGATGACTCCTCCTGAAAAAGACACAAATCAATGTGATATCCCCCCACTCCTATGGAGATGAACGCCTACATCTAATCACGCGGCCACAGGCAGTGGTGAGGGTATGTGATTTCCATATGTGTCACTTTGGTCGTACAGGCACTTTCACCTATAGTACATTGTAATATTTTCAAGACAGTCAAGGATAATCAAGAAATACTTATCTAGTAGACTTATGTTTAAATAATTTCTTCTTTTTTTTTTTTGCAGTACCGGGGGTTGAACGCAGGGGCGTTCTACCTCTGCGCTACGCCCCCGGCCCTATTTTTTATACCTTATTTTGAAACCGGGTCTCACGAAGTTGCGGAGGGCCTCACTAAGGAGAGAAAGAGAGAGAGAGAGAGAGACAGGGAAAGAGAGAGCAAGAGAGCTGAGGCTGGCCACGAACCCGGATCCTCCGGTCTCCGCCTCCCAAAGTACTGGGATTATAAGCGTGCGCCACCACGCCCGGCTGTTTAAATAATTTCAACATTACTTAATCCATTTCTATTTTCCTAAGTATAGCAGTAAAATTTAAATAAAATAGACATGAACATGCTGGAAACATGAAACAAAATAAACTCAAAGTATAAAGGAAGAAAGTATATAAAGGCATGCCAGAGGAAAGAGAAATGCTTTGACAGCTACAGAATTTTAAAATCTTAGATGTCTAAAGTATATCTAGTCCAGTGTGACATTACCTACAATCTCTCTGAGCATCAATTTTAGGGAGTGGAAACTAGTTGGTCTTTCAAAGTTTCTCTAATACAAATTCTACAAACCTAAGAAATCAAGGTTCAAAGAGATGAAGTGATTTGCCCAAGGTCACATACCTGCACAGACATACTGTTCTGACTAGGGCCTAAGTCTCCAGCTTTCTAGAATAAAGGTATTACTAATGGACCACTACACTCCGATTCATTCTTAGTTTTCTTTTTGTAATTTCACATGCTGTAATAGGGAACTCTCTAGATATAGTGTCAACAGCCACTTACAGGTGAACTTGTGTAGTTCTTCTCCACCAGGATGTTTCTGGCACAGTTGTTGATATGTTTAAAGCGATCTGGTCCTAGTAGAATCCCTCCATACCAGCGTGATACTACCACCATGACATTCCTCACATTCAAAATCTGTTGTTTTCAGAGGCACAATTAGATGCACAGGCATGTACAAATGTGTGTTTTAAAAGAGAATAAAATAACCCATACATAAAATTGCACATAAAATTTCCCAGTGACTTAATGGCAGAACCGTGAGTGTGCACTGCGTGAGATCACTAACAATTCTGGGGGTGGCACTTTAGAATAAATGGGGATTTGGAAAACCAGCACTGCGTTCCAGTGTCCTCAAAATGGGGCAACCTAGCAGAGTGAAGAGGACATGTAGGTAGGGTTCCAGTTCTTGGACACTTTAACCAAAATAGCTCACTTTAGGCAGCCTTTTGCCACTAAGCCAAACGATGACCAAAAAACAAACAAACAAACAAACAAACTCACATTTGCACAAACTACCTAAGAAAAAAGGCTGCAGGAGTAATCACTAGTGCCTACCAGTTAGGTCTTCATCAGTTTAACCTTTGTCAAATGATGGCCTTAAAGTGAACCCCACCAGTGTACAGGCCTGACCCACATACAGAGTTCCTATTCAAAGGAAAGGCCTAGTTAAAAAATAAAGCTCCACATACAATAGCAGAAGAAACCATAGTAACTACCTTAGGGAAAAAATAATCCATTCCTAAAATTAATGAACAATCAATGATCACCAGACAGATGAGGAAAATCCAGCAGCATGAAAGAGAAAGGACAAGGTAAACAAACTAAAATGGACCAGGTAATATTTAAGGGTGAGGACATCTGGAAAAAAAAGCTCTAATTAATATACACAGAGAAATTTTAGAAGATATTACACCCATAAAACCAGAACAGGATCCTATGACAAAGGAAAAATAGCGAACAAGAAAGAACTCTTAGAAACCAAATAAATACATGGCTGCTAAAAAAAATTAAAAATTCAACAAAAATTTTGGAAGACAGTTAAGAAAATGTCTTAGAACATAAAGACAATGAGATGGACAAATGAAATTTTAAAAATATTCTGATCTATCCAGAAGTTTTAATATTCAACTAACAGGAGTTCCACAAAGACAGAGAAGAAAGGGAAAGAAATTGTCGAAAAAAAAAGTTTTGCCAAAGCTGAAGACAATCTTCTATTGTCTATGTCTTTCAAGCACAGAACTAGTTATTAGTTGTTTGCTTTCCACCCCATATCCTGTGGTTAAAAATTTCACTCAATCAGTGTTTTAAAATTAACTACTAATTAAACCAAATATACCTATGCTATATAGCTGAACTGGTTTTAGCTATTAATTAATTTACTTAGTAGTTTTACTAAATGGAGTTCTGTTTTATTGAGAAATTTTATGGCTCACATAGAACAGGATTCTGAGTTTAACTTACACCTACCTCCATGAGATGAAGAAGGCGCCCACCAGCTGCTGTTTCCCCATCATCCTCGCAGTCCTGCAAGAAGGTCTGTTTATCCTCACAATATATTCTAGAAACACACATAACAGGGTTACACTTTGAGACCTCAAAATATTACAATGAAAGTTACTCCTCAATACTTGAGATCAATTTATTTCCAAAATAATATTTGTTTTAAAATTTTCTTCTTGAACTATATATGAGATAGATACACACACACACACACACACACACACACACACACACACTTCATGGATTTTTTACTATCCAGTATGTTTCACCTTTTTTATATTTGGAAAAGGTAGGAATCAAAGATCCTTCCTTTATATCAGAGATGCTGCTTTTATGGGAATTTGAATTTATACATATGACATTTTCCTTACTTAATTTCACCTTAAAACTATGAGGTAACAAATAAAATCCAAGAAGCATTTATTGAGAATATACTGTATAGAAGTATAGTAATAGGCATTACAAAATGATATAAAGGAAATATGTGGCACATTCCTTTCCTCAAAGAAACAGTAGAGAAAGCACATAAAAGAGGCAAACAGAAGTTAACCCTGGATACTTCCCTCTCATTCCAGCCATCAGCTATTTCTGTTTTCCCCATTCTGAGTAAGAATTTAAAAATGTATTCTCTTTAAAATTTCTTTCTGAATGGTTATCAATATTAGAGATAAATCATGGTACTTTTATTTACTTAAATTATTTGGAAAGTTAGCATTTAGAATAATAATGTTAATATAAGACAACACTGTAGTAGAATAAACCTGGCAAGTAAGTGCTAGATATATGTGTCTATCTACCTACCTATCTACCTACCTACCTACCTACCCATCTACAGCTAGTTAAGTAAGGTATGCCATCTAGTGGATTTCTTCGGGACCTACAATGATATCATGTGAAACTGGGCAAATATGGCAAAGATAACCTCACGATAGCCATAAAAAGCTGGAAACCTTTTATATGAACATAAAAAGCTATAAAAGCTCATCTACATACCTAAGTCAATTATATTAACTATATATTATAGAATTCATATTCACTTGTCCTTCCATCCGTTTATCCATCCATCTATCTATTCATTTATTCACTCAATAAATATTAACTGACCACCAACTTCTAGCAGGCTCTATTATTATCCAGAGTTGACATCATTTAAGGAAAAATAAATTAGTTCTATTAAACAAATTTTATATGATAAATTTAAGGCTAATGGGAGTCAGGGGTTGGTTTACATTAGGCTTATAATTATAATCTAATACCATAATTTTATGGAATGAATGAAGAAAACTTGGCTATTTAAAGTAGTACTATTAAATTAAGAAAAAATGAACGCATGGAAACTTACACTAGCCCTTTCCTCACACGCCAGGATGCTGCTGCTGCTGCGGCATCCGAAGCTGCGTGCAGCAGGAGCCTGAAGAGGAGCCCGAACCACAAAGCAGGAGCTCCAAGTCTCAGCGCAAGGAAAATGCACTGCTTTGACTGCCAGGGGGTCCCTCAAGCACCCACTGTGTGTCTTTTTAGTCTTTTCTGACAAGTTCAGTTCTTTCATTCCCAAACATGTTACAAAGGGAGGTGGATGGGGGAGCAGCTGCTAATAACAGCCATGTTCCAACAGCTGTGAGAAGCAACAGCTTGATCACTTGTTAATACAGAAGAACAAAGAAAAGCTATAAAAACAACAATCAGAAGAATTCATTAAAAGTCTGCAGCCTGAACCAGAATAATCAGTATATCTTTTAGCTTTTCTTTTTGAAAACTTAGGGTCAACAGTATGTACAAGATTGTTGAAAGTGTAGCCGAGCCGGGCGCACGCTTGTAATCCCAGTACTTTGGGAGGCAGAGACCAGAGGATCCGGGTTCGCGGCCAGCCTCAGCTCGCCCCCCCCGCCCCCTCTCTCTCTCTCTCTCAATCTCTCTCTTAGTGAGGCCCTCCGCAACTTCGTGAGACCCGGTTTCAAAATAAAGTATAAAAAATAGGGCCAGGGGTGTAGCGCGGAGGTAGAACGCCCCTGCGTTCAATCCCCGATACCACAAAAAAAAAAAAGAAAGTGTAGCCGAATAACCACATGGGAATAAAATAAAGAGATAAATTGGATTATGAAAGTCAGCTCTATCACTCAACCACTATAGAATCTTTAAAAAGTTATGCTTTTAGCCGGGCATGGGGGCACGTGCTTGTAATCATAGTACTTGGGAGGCCGAGATAGGAGGATTGCAGGATCGAGGACAGCCTCAGCAACATAGTGAGACTCTCAGCAACCTAGTGAGACCCTGTTTCAAAATAAAAAGTCAAAAAGGGATGGGGTTGTAGCTCAGAGGTAGAATACCTCTGGGTTCAATTCCCAGTGCAAAAAAAAAATGTTATTCTTTTTACAGTGATAGAATTGCTGAAATAATCAGAATTAATTTATATAAACTGTTGACACAGAGCAGGCCTCAAAAACCATGTGGAATCAACAAATGACAAATTATTACTACTTTTCCAGCATATTTTAATCACTGAGAGCATAGTCTAATCCCTCTTGCATACCAATGGCCCCAACTCAAGGAGAATATATTAAAATTCTATTTCGTGACACTGTTAAGAAGGAAATTACATAACAGTTTTCTGTATACTTGGCACTTAAACAAATGTAAACTTAGTAATATTAGAAACTCACCTATCCAAAGTGCTAAGATTTTTTTTTGAACTTGAGTTTCAGACAGCCTTGGTTTTACAAATAGTCTCAACTAATTTTTAAATTTGCACCAAATCCCTGTATCTACATTACTTTACACAGAGACTATGCGTTATTTATTTTATTTATTTATTTATTTTTTGCGGTACTGGGGATTGAACCCAGGGGCATTCTACCTCTGAGCTACACCCCTAGCCCTATTTTATTCTTTATTTTGAAACAGGGTCTCACTAAGTTGTGGAAGGCCTCACAAGTTGCTGAGGCTGGCTGTGAACCTGCAATCCTGGAATTACAAACATGCGCCACCATGCCCAGCTAGACTATGTTCTTAAGTGTTATTATTTAAGTGAACATATTAAAAAATATGTTCACCAGGCGTGGTGGCAAAACGCCTGTAATCCCAGTACTTTGGGAGGCTGAGACAGGAGAATTGCAGGTTCGAGAACTCTCATCAACCTAGTGAGACCATGTTTCAAAATAAAAATTAAGGCCGGTTGTGGTGGCACACGTTTATAATCCCAGTACTTGGGAGGCGGAGACCAGAGGATCCGGGTTCGCAGCCAGCCTCAGCTACTTGGTGAGACCCTCCGCAACTTCGTGAGACCCGGTTTCAAAATAAAGTATAAAAAATAGGGCCGGGGGTATAGCTCGGAGGTAAAACACCCCTAGGTTCAATCCCCAGTACCGCAAAAAAAAAAATTAAAATTAAAAAATAGGGCTGGTGGTGTAGCTTGGAGGTAAAATGCTCCCGAGTTCAATCCCCAGCACCACCAAAAAAAAAATATATGCCTTCATCACTTCATTTACAAATCAGAAAAGATTTGTATAAAAACCTTAGTACTCAAAACTAAAAGGCAGGAAGTAAAGGAACTACTCTGAATTTCACTTATCAAAGGTATTTGAAAAACACAGCTGGCAATATGTACCAAGAGTTTCAAAAATGTTTGCACTTTTTGATAATTTATTCTTTTTGCTTTTCTCTCTCTCTTTTTTTTTTTGGTTGTATGGTCTTTTTCCTTTTAATTACACTCCCATTTCACTTCAAAAAGGAAGTTGAAACAACCAGAACGTATCCAGCAGAAATTATCTAAAAAGTATACAAAGATGTTCATTACACTAGTCTTTACAACAGTAACATATGAAAAAAATAGAAAATATGAAAAACTGAAACAAAAAGGAAATGGCTAAATAAATTGTGACACAAAGCCTCAAACAGACAGCCATTAAAACAGTATTTATCAAGTAGTTATAACATGGGAAAATGCTTTTGTTAAGAAAAATAATCCTTAATAGTATGGGTAAATCATTGAAAAAATAAACTTTGCAAGAAAAGACAAAAAAAACATTGATACGATCAGTTACTTTTAAAGCCAAAAAATGCTTGATTTTCCAGTTCTTTTTTCCCCTTTTCTGCCATTTTCAAATATTCTACATGTCTATTACTATTATAAAGGAAAAAACAATTTTTTTGGCACTGGGGATTGAACCCAGGGGCATTCTACCTCCGAGCTACACCCTCAGCACTATTTTTGATTCTTTATTTTGAAGCAGGGTCTCACTAAGTTGTGGAGGGCCTCACTAAGTACCTGAGGCTGGCCATGAACCTGCGATCCTCCTGTCTCAGCCTCCCAAGTACTGGGATTACAAGCATGAGCCACCACTCCCGG
>PVJS01050373.1:0-14338 GCA_004027185.1 Glis glis | reverse complement strand
GCTGGGAGGTAGAATGCCCCTGGGTTCAATACCCAGTACTGCAAAAAAAAAAAAAAAAATTAAAAAAGAGCCAGGAATGTAGCTCAGGGGTAGAATGTCCCTGGGTTCAATCCCCAGTAAAACACACACACACACACACACACACACACACACACACACACACACACACATCATAAACTGGGCATAGTGGGGCACACCCATAATCCCAGTACTTGGGAGGCTGAGACAGGAGGATCACAGGTTTGAGGATAGCCTCAGCAATCTATCGAGACTCTTGGCAACCTAGCAAGGCCCTGTTTCAAAAAAAGAAAAAACAAAATAAATTTAAAAAGGAGGTATAGTTTGGGGGTAGAATGCCCTTGGGTTCAATCCCCAGTACGAAGGAGAAGGAGGAGGAGGAGGAGGAGGAGGAGGAGGAGGAGGAGTAGAAGGCACAATAAGGTCAGGCCCCATGGAGAGAGGAAACTGGGAGCGGAGGCCGCTGGCCTCCACTTTCACCTGCAAGGCATGGAGCGCAGCCCCGAGGCGCTGGCGGGCCAGCGTGTGGTCGAGGGCTTGGGCGGCCACCAGCGTCTCCCGCAGAGCCCCCACCAGGCGCGTGCGGCCCTGGCGCAGCCGCTCGGCATCGAAGTGCAGGTCGGGGTCGTTCCTGGAAGTTGGCAGGAAGTCCTGGGCTGCGTTGGCTCGAGACACCTCGCCTAAGGCTGCTCGGAACCGCCGGGAAGGAACCCCAGGTCCAAAGTAGGCGGCAAAGAGGTCATCGGCAAGGAGGGTTCGGCCCTGGTGAGAGCGGCAGGGCACAGGGGCTCCAGGGAAGCCCTTGGATGGACCAGTGCCTACATGTCCTCAACACTGGCACTCTGGGCTGGGTAAGAGAGGAATCCAGGGTGCTGGGCCCTACGGGGGAGGAGTGGCCCTGGCCCTTTTTTTGTTTTTTGCTGTACTGGGGATGGAACCCAGGGGCATTCTACCTCTGAGCTACACACCCAGCCCTATTTTTTTATTCTTTATTTTGAAACAGGGTCTCACTAAGTTGTAGAGGGCCTCACTAAGTAGCTGAGGCTGGCCACAAACCTGAAATCCTCCGGTCTCAGCCTCCCAAGTACTGGGATTACAAGCCTGCACCACCACGCCCAGCTGGCTCTGGACCTTTCTAAGGAGGAGGGATTCCTGATTTCAGGACCAGGACCGCTGGGTACTGTTGCTGCAGGAGTGGGGTGGGGAGCAGCACAGATGAGTAGGCAAGTGCCCCTTTTCTCGGTGACCCGGGGCCCTTAGGGAGAAGTCCCAGGGAAATTAGAAAAACCGGCAGGGACATGAAGGTCCCCAGGGATGCTCACCAGGAAGTCCTCGGGGTGCAGCGGGGGCCGGTCTGGGGGGGGCTGATCCAGAAATAGCTGCAGGGTGACGTTGAGCGCGGCCTCCTCGGTCAGGTCCTGGTGGGTGATGGAGCCAGGAGCAGCCAGGAGGCTCCAGATGTTGGGGAAGAAGGCTGATGTGGGGGGCAGCAGTAGCTGCAGCAGGAGCAGCACCGAGGGGCCGGGTTGGGACAGGGGCAGTCCCGCAGGGAGCATGGCTGAGACATGGACCTGGGAGACAGAAGGCTCTCGAGGGAGCAGCAAGCCGCGGCCGATGCCAGGGCAGGCCCGGCTCTGTTTGTCTCCAAGGGCACCTGCTTAGGCCGCCTCCTTCCGCTTGGCTCCCAATGTCTCATCTGCTCCAGCCCGGCTCCCCCGCCCTGTCCCCCAATCACCCAGACAACCTGGGAGCCTTATCAGACCAATAGGGAAGACCCCTGACAGAACGGGTACAAGGCTCTGGTGCACTAGGTCCTCCCCTTTCAGGCCAAGTCCCCAGCCCTGCCCCTGGGACACCCACAAGCACAGGAAGTCAGAAACTTCTCGGGCCTCTCCCCTACCTGGCGGCTGGGTCTCCTGGGCAGGGCTGGCCTGGGTGTGGCGTCACAGGGCACTTAGGTCAGAGTTATAATTAACTGGCCTCAGCGGAGGGAGGCCCCAAAAAGAGGGGGGCAGGACAGGCGCCCCTGACCCTCTAGTCATGCCTGCCCAGGGCCACAAGCAGCAGCGGGCACCAGGCGGCCTCCCCGGCTGCAGTGCGGAGGTGAGAAGACTGGGGAGGAGGAGGGAGCACAGCATGACTCAGGCCTGGCGCTGTGCCAGGACGGACCCAGCCAGACGCGCCCTCTGCCCACCAGGACCCAGCGCCAGGAGCCGCCGAGATTCGGCAACCCCGCCCTCTGCGCCCCACCACACACGGATAAGAGAGGAGTTTGTGGCAAAATATTTTATTGCTGCCCTCCCCCGTGGGAGACTGAGGGTTGGAGTTGGGTATGTCACAGCATCTTCTGGAATAGGGCGATGGCCTCGTCCACCTTCTTGAGCTCTGCCTCTGTCTGTTGGAGCTGGGGAGGGAACAAGGGAAGGGGCGTGAGGACCCCGGCCCAGAGACCCAAACACCCAGGATGGCAGAGGGACCAAGTGGGAAAGACGGGTGAGGACCACAGAAGAACAGTTCAGAGGCCCTGTGCACTGTCCCCCCAGTTCTCTCCAGCCTCCCCACTGGCACCCCCACTTTTTTTGGCACTGGGCATTGAACTCAAGGGGCTACACTTCAGCACTTTTATTATTTTTTTGGTACTGAGGATTGAACCCAGGGGTGTTCTACCTCTGAGATACACCCTCAGCCCTATTTTATTTTTGAAACACTAACTTGCAGAGGGTCTCACTAGGTTGTTGAGGCTGGCTGTGAACCTGCAATCTTCCTGTCTCAGCCTCCCAAGTACCGGGATTATAATCATGCACCACCATACCCCACTTATTTTTTTAAATTTTGAAACAGGGTCTTGCTAAACTGCTGAGGTTGCTGGCCTCAAACCTGAGACCCTCCTGTCTCAGTCTCAGCTTCCTGAGTGCTGGGATTACAGGCATGTGCCCCTGCACCTGGCTTGTTCTTCTCTCTCTTTCTCTCTTGTTTTTTGGTAGTGGGTATTGAACCCAAGGGCATTCTATCTCCAAGCTACATCCCCAGCCCTTTTTTTGTTTTGAAGTGGGGTCTTGCTAAATTGCTGAGGCTGGCCTCGACCCTGTGATCCTCCTGTATCAGCCTCCTGAGTACTGCACCACTGCGCCCAGCTTCCCTTTGCTCATAGTGGTCAGTGCCAAGGACAAAAGGGCTTCAGACCACACCCCGCCAAGCACACCCACCTGGGCATAAGAGCTCAGGCTGCCGGGGACTCCACTTTTTTTTTTTTTTTTTTTGCGGTACCGGGGATTGAACCCAGGGGCGTTCTACATCCGCGCCATACCCCCGGCCCTATTTTTTTTTTATACTTTATTTTGAAACCGGATCTCACAAAGTTGTGGAGGGCCTCACTAGGTAGAGAGAGAGAGAGAGAGAGAGAGAGAGAGAGAGAGACAGGGAGAGAGAGCGAGCGAGCGCGCTGAGGCTGGCCGCGAACCCGGATCCTCCGGTCTCCGCCTCCCAAAGTACTGGGATTACAAGTGTGTGCCACCATGCCCGGCTAGACTCCACTTTAAAGTAAAAATGGAGCCAGGCGTGGTGGTGCGTGCCTATAATCCCAATACTTGGAAGGCTGAGACAGGAGGACCACAGGTTCAAGGCCAGACTCAGAAATTTAGCAAGGCCCTCAGCAAGTGAGTGAGACCCTGTTTCAAAGCAAAAGAATAAAATAGGGCTGGGGGTATAGCTCAGAGGTAGAATGCCCCTGGGTTCCATTCCTGGTACTACACACACAAAAATTTAAATAACTAAATAAAAATTAAGCCGGGCCTGGTGAAGCATGCCTGCAATCCCAGTACTTGGGAGGCTGAGACAGGAGGATCACAGGTTTGAGGACAGCCTCAGCAACTTAGGCTGTCAGCAACACAGCAAGACCCTGTTTCCAAATTAAAAAAAAAATAGGGCTAGGGGTGTAGCTTGGAAGTAGAATGCCCTGGGTTCAATCCCCAGCACCACATGATAGATAGATAGACAGACAGACAGACAGACAGATAGATAGATAGATAGATAGATAGATAAAGATAGATGATAGACTAGATAGGCTGGGGGTATAGAGTTGAGAGGTAGAATGCTCCTGGGTTCCATTCCCAGTACCACAAAAATAAAACATAAAAATAAAAAATAAGGCAGGCCTGGTGAAGCATGCCTGTAATCCCAGTACTTGGGAGGCTGAGACAGGAGGATCGCAGGTTCTAGGACAGCCTCAGCAACTTAGGCTATCAGCAACATAGCAAGACCCTATTTCCAAATAAAAGAAATAGGGCTGGCGGGTGTGCAGCTTAGAGGTAGAATGTCCCTGGGTTCAATCCTCAGCACCACCCAATAAATAAATAAGTAAGTAAGTAAATGGGGTGGAGGTGTAGCTCAGAGGCAGAGTGCCCCTGGGTTCCATTCCCAAAACAGTAACTAAACATGGTAATGCTGTGTATGCGCAGAGGGCGCTGGGAGAACGGAGTGGGGTACACTGTGGTTGGCGCATTTCTCTGGCCATTGCGGTTTACACACTGCTCCTCCCTGGGGGATCCTGGAAGCAGGGGGTCTGCAGGGGAGCTTCGCACCAGGCAAAGAGCCTGGCTTTCTGGGTCAGCCCTGTGCACTACAGAAGCAGCAGCAAGCTGGGCGTGGTGGCACACACTTGTAATCCCAGTACTTTGGGAGGTGGAGACCGGAGGATCCGGGTTCGCGGCCAGCCTCAGCTCTCTCTCTCTCTACTTAGTGAGGCCCTCTGCAACTTCGTGAGACCCGGTTTCAAAATAAAGTATAAAAAATAGGGCCGGGGGTGTAGCACAGAGGTAGAACGCCCTGGGTTCAATCCCCGGTACCGCAAAAAAAAAAAAAAAAAAAGCAGCAGCAGCAACAGCAGCAAGCACTGGACCTGGGGCTCCTGACTGCGCGTAGGTTTCCATGTTCTTAGTAGCTGGGTGTGGCCCAGGGTTCTGGATGGGAGGTAGGATGCCTGGTTCAAGGTCAGCCTCTGTCTCTAACCTGCTGTGACCCTGCATGGGGCCCTTACCCTCTTCTCAGGTGTGACGGGAGGGGACTGCATGGTCCCTGCTCAACAGCCCTCAGCTCTGGACTCCCCAAGGACTGCCTAGGGCTGGGTGGAATCCGGCCTCAGGACTGGGTTTGGGGACAGTGGGAGCTGGTGGCATGGGGAGTGCCCGCCGGCACCACACACCTTGGCTTGGTCTGCCTCCTGGACTTCAAGGGGCACCTTGACAGCATAGCCTGTGGCGGCCCGGCGCTCCCGCAGACGCTGGGCCTGCCGCTGCGCCTCACCACGCTTGGCCTGCAGCTTGCCCAGCTCCCGGGCCGGGTCCACCAGCCCCTGCAGCTGCAGGTGAATGGAGCAGCGGTCAGAGGCCAGGGCCACGGCACAGCCCTGTGGCGCAGGCGCCCCCAGGGCCAGGACGGCCACCACACCCGCGCTGGCCAGCGCCTGCACGTAACCCGACACTGCCGACGCTATGGCGCCCGTGGCCTCGTCAGCCACTTCCAGGAAACCTGCCAAGGAAGGAGAAAGGAGCAAGATGAGGCTGGCCTGCAGGACACAGGAGACCGGGCAGCCACAGCTGGACACCGGGGACACTGGGGTGGGGTGGCGCGGGCCTGAGCTCACAGTCAGGCCGGGTCCGGGTGAGGTTGTAGTCGGCGCGCAGGGAGCGCACGGCTCGAGTGATGCTCAGCGCCAGCTCGAGGGCGGCCTCGGCCTCAGGGTCCTTCCAGGAGCACTGTGGGGTGGAGGATGGGGTGAGGCAGGCCTGGGTGGCTGAGCCAGAGTCCCCTCCAGACCAGACCCCATACCTCCGCGGGCTCTGGGTAGGGGGTGACACAGAGGCTGGCGGGAGCTTGTGGCGTCCGGCGGGGCAGCCTCTGGAACAGCTCTTCTGTCACGAAGGGCATGAAGGGGGACAGCAGCCGCAGGCCGACGTCCAGGCAGGTGTAGAGCGTCTGGCGGGCACAGTCAGCCGCCTCCTGGTCCACTCCATTTAGGACAGGTTTTAGGCACTCCTAGGGAACAGGAAGGGGTGTGTGGGCTCTGGTCTCAGCCAATCACTGACCAAGCTGGCCCAAGGCTGGGGCCCCCATGCCCACCCCAGGCAGCTTCCTCACCAGGTAGACATCACAGAGCTCATAGAGCCAGAAGCTGTACTGGGCGGTGGTGACAGCCGGGAAGTCGTAGGCCTGGAAACCTTCGTTGCTGAGCCTCACGGCCTCGGCCAGCCGGCTGCGGATCCAGCGGTCCACCAGGCTCTCATGGCCTCCAGGCTGGGGGAGGGGGACCTCAGCCAGGGGCCACCATGAGCCCTTGAGGGTGGTGGGAACCATGGGCAAATCTCCCCAAGTCTGATGAGGCCAAAGCAACTGAGCATGTGCCAGTGTCTGGAGAGAAGGGACGGCCTCCAGCCACCTCAGGGCAGGACCCCAAAACCTATGACTGTCTCTCTGACTATCTGTCCCCCCTGGCTATACGAAGGCCCCTCAGGACCGGGGCCTGTGCTCCTGACCCTATGGCTGCAATCCTGGTGCAGAACAGACGTGCTCGATGCCCGAGGGCAGGGTGCAGATGTGTGGGTGCTGCGACCCTCACTACCTGCCAGGCCTCACCTTGGAGGTGGGAGAGGGCACGAAGCCCTTCCCAAGGCCACGGAGGGCAAACTTGGTGGCGTTCCAGAGCTTGTTGCAGAAGTGGCGGTAACCCAGTATCCGGTTCACGTCCAGGTTGATGTCACGACCTGGGTGAGGGGCAGAGCGTGAATCCTCACCATCCTCCTTCCTGGCCCAGGTCCACCCTCTAGAGGCCCAGGGTGGAGGAGAGGGCTGAGCCTCCGGGAGGAGGGAGGAGGCAGCGGAAAGGGAGGTTGGGGGGGTCATACCCTGGGATGTATAGGCGCAGAGTCCAAACCGGAGGGCATCAGTGCCACACTCAGGAATCCCGGAGGGAAAGTCAGCCTTCTGTAGGAGGAAGAGAGGGAGGGGCCTCCTGTCAGCTCCGCCCACCTTCAACCCTGGCCCTGCCCACGGCCCCATCCTCATACCTGCCCTTCTTTAGCCTTCTCCACCTCGCTGGGATCCAGGTTGCTGTTCAGCAACTGGTCGTGGAGGCCCTGAGGGTGGAGGGGGTGCGGTCAGGTGGCTGTGGCCACAGATCCACAGCTGTTCCTGCTGGCCCGTGCCCAGCTCACCTGCAGGGAGACTCCGTAGATGACGTCCAGGGGGTCAATGACATTGCCGAGAGACTTGCTCATCTTCCGGCCGTGAGCGTCGCGCACAATGGCATGGAGGTAGACCTGGGGACAAGAGGTAGGAAGGACAGTGACACCGTGACCCCTCTCCTGACCTTGATGCCCCCACCAGGGTCTGCTCTACTCTGAACCTCAGCCCACTGAGCTCCTTTATTTATTTTTATTTTTATTTTTTGTGGTACTGGGGATTGAACCCAGAGGCATTCTACCTCTGAGCTACACCCCCCAGCCCTTTTTATTCAAAAACAGGGTCTCACTGAGTTGCTGAGGTTCTTGCTAAGTTGCCAAGGATGGCTGCGAACCTACGATCCTCCTGTCTCAGCCTCCCAAGTACTGGGATTACAGGTGTGTGCCACCATACCCATCTCCCACAGCACTTCTCTGCTGGGAAGAAGGAGCCCTGGGCCGGGCGCAGCCATCACTGAATGGAGCCCAGGCTGGATCTCAGCCCCACTGACCCCGGGCCAGGCCCACCCACAGCCATCTGCAGTTGAGTCTGAGCTGTGGCCCAGGAGGGCAGGAGGGAGTGGGGACTGCAGCCCAGGAGGGCAGGAGGGAGTGGGGACTGCAGCCCAGGAGGGCAGGAGGACGTGGGGACTGCAGCCCAGGAGGGCAGGAGGATGTGGGGACTGCTGCCCAGGAGGGCAGGAGGGAGTCGGGACTGCAGCCCACGAGGGCAGGAGGACGTGGGGACTGTTGCCCAGGAGGGCAGGAGGTAGTGAGGTCTGCAGCCCAGGAGGGTAGGACGTGGGGACTGCGGAGGGTCTCTGCTGTCTTCACACCTCTCTGAAGGGCAGCCTGCCGGTGAGCTTCAGGCCCAGCATGACCATCCGGGCCACCCAGAAGAAGAGGATGTCGTGGCCCGTCTCCAGCAGCGTCCCCGGGTAGAACACACTCAGGTCTTCTGACTGGGGGCAGACCAGAGTGTGAGGGGAGCCAAGCATCCCCTTTCCAGACCCACCCCACCTGGGGCGAGCCCCAGGAACATACCTGGTTGGGCCAGCCCAAGATGGAGAAGGGAAAGAGGCCGGAGGAGAACCAGGTGTCCAACACGTCCTCGTCTGAGGGAGGCAAAGGTCAGCGGTCGGAGAGGGGGGTGAGGGTCAGCGCCCCAGCCCGAGCCCAGCCCGAGGCCCGCCTTGCCTTGCTGCAGGCGGATCTTCTCAGGGGACACTCCGAATTCCTTGGCCGCCTTCTCCCGCGCCTCCGCCTCGCTGCGCCCACTCACCCAGTACCGGCCATCCGGGTCCTGCCACGGGAGGAGTGGACCCAAGGCTCCACCTTGCCCTGCCCCTCCCTACCAAGGACCCAACACACCCACAGCTGCCAGCTCTGGCTTCGTCCTCACCTCCCCGGGGGGCACTGCGGGGTCGTCAACAGTGACAAAGTAGGCCGGGATGCGATGGCCCCACCACAGCTGCCGCGAAATGCACCAGTCCCTGCAAATAGCAGGGCGGGGTTCAGGGAGGCCTGGGCGGCCCTCAGCCCCTCCCCGGCCACCCTGCCCACACCCAGGGGCCCTACACACCGGATGTTGTCCATCCACGAATGCCACGTCCGCTGGTGGGCCTCGGGCAGGATGCGGAGGTCGCCCCGGGTCACAGCGGCGCTGGCGGCCTGGGCCATCTCCCCACAGCGCACGTACCACTGTGGCCTCAGCAGGGGCTCCACCACGTCCTTGGAACGGCTGGGGGTGCACATGAGGTGAGGAGGCCAGGCAGTGAGTACCCCAGGGGGCCCCCTCCCCCACCCGGCCCCAACTCACTTGCAAAGCGGCACCACCATGGGGTTGTCCTGGATGCCACGGAACAGTCCCCGCTCCTTCAGTGCTGCCAGCACCGCCTTCCTGGCCTCAAACCTGGGCAGGCCCTGGGCACAAGAGGGAGCTGGTTATGGCGATGCCAAGGTATGCCCGTCCTCCCCAACCCGGATCCCCACACTGCAGCAGCCTCACCAGGAAAGGCGGGGGCACGTTGACAAGGGCCCCGCGGGAGTCCATGATGCTGACGGCCTCCAACCCGTGCCGCTGGCCCACCTCGTAGTCATTCTGGTCGTGTGCAGGAGTGATCTTCACCGCCCCTGGAGCACAGGGGGTCCCAAGGGACGCTCTGGAGTGTCTCCCCACTCACGCCCTCATGCCAGGGTGTGGCTCCCAGTCCTCACCCCGCTTCCCTAACATGGTCTCCTAAGAACCAGCCCAAGCCCATTTTAGCTCTGAGCTACAGCCCCAGCCCTTTTTATTTTGAAACAGGGTCTCACTAAGCTGCTGAGGCTGGCCTCCAACCTGTGATCTTCCTGTCTTAGCCGCCTAAGTACTGGCATTACAGGCCTGCACCTGTTTTTGTGTGTGTTACTGGGGATTGAACCCAGGGGCATTCTGCCTCTGAGCCATACCCCTAGCCTTTTTTAATTTTTTTTTTTTTTGCGGTACCGGGGATTGAACGCAGGGGCGTTCTACCTCTGCGCTACGCCCCCGGCCCTATTTTTTAATACTTTATTTTGAAACCGGGTCTCACGAAGTTGCGGAGGGCCTCACTAAGGAGAGAGAGAGAGAGAGAGAGAGAGAGAGAGAGAGAGAGAGAGCGCGCGCGCTGAGGCTGGCCGCGAACCTGGATCCTCCGGTCTCCGCCTCCCAAAGTACTAGGATTACAAGCGTGCACCACCATGCCCGGCTAATTTTTGTTTTGAAACAAGGTCTCCTACGTTGCTGAAGCTGTCCTCGAACCTGAAATTCTCCTGTCTGAACCTCCCAAGTACTGGGATTACAGGAGTGTGCCACCATGCCTGACCCCTTTTTTTGAGAAGGAAGCAGATGGCTGAGATAGGCCTTATGGGCTCCAGTCTCTTCCTCTTCCCACAGGATCAGCCCCCTGCTCACCTGTGCCAAACTCCATGTCCACAAAATCATCGAAGACAATGGGAAGGATCCGAGACAGGAAGGGGTGGATCACACTCTTTCCTTTCAGGTGCTTGGGATGGAAGGAGATGTCAGAAGTGCACAAGGGGCTGAGCTGAGTCCCTCCTACCCGGGTCCCTGACTGAACCAACACCCAAACTCCCCCAGATGGTCAGACGGCTCCATCTTCAGGGCTGGGAAGAGCCAGAAAACGAGTTTCTAGCCTCATTTCCCTGGCTGACAGCCAGGGCCCTCAATCCCTACCCCAGTCCCCCATAAGCATGGGAGCCCCTTTTAGCCCCAACTGTACACAGTGCCCCACCGCACCTGGTATCTGGAATCTTTGGGGTGCACAGCTACAGCCACATCTCCCAGCATCGTCTCAATCCGGGTTGTTGCCACCACCACCTCCTCGTCGCTGTCTGGGTGACAGAAGGCCTTGTGGTCTCAGCCCTGGCCCCTTCCTGCCCCAACCCCACCTGGCCCAGAATCCTGGTGCCCTCGGCTCCCACCTGAGCCTTGGACTTTGTAGGCAAATGACACGAGGACCCCAAACTCCACCTTCTCCTTGTAGCCAGGCACAGAGAGCAGGGTGCGACCCGTCAGCTCCTTCTTATCCACCTGGAAGATGGGTATTTAGAGAAGTGGCCCAAGGCTAGGCCAGGGGACGGATCAGCGATGAGGACAGGCCAGAGGGTGGGGCGCACCTCGATGTCCGAGATGGCAGAATTGAGGGTGCAGGACCAGTTGACCAGGCGGGTGCTGCGGTAGATGACACCCTCCTCGTGAAGCCGGACAAAAGCCTCGGTAACAGCCGCTGACAGTTTCTGGGGTGGAACACAAGTAGGTCAGAGAGAGGGGTCATGGCGCCCGCCTAGAGGCCAGGCACACACCCAAGGCAGCAGGTCCAGGGTGGCCTGGCTCCCGCTTTGGGGGCGAAGGGCTTCTCTCAAGGAGGATGGGGCCCTAGGGACAAGCCTGGTGATGCTGGGGGTGAAGGGCTTTTCCTGAGGAGGTCAGGGCCCTGGGAACAAGCCTAGTGATGCTGACGACGGCAAGGAGCCGCCCAGCTGGGGCTGTGCTGATGCAAAGCATCCTGGGAGTTCAGGCTCCACAGAGGGGAAGGCTGATCATGGGCCGCCTGGACACATGTGGAGCTCCTGAGCAAGAACACGGGACATGTAGGGCTGTGAGGTAGATGGCAAGCGATGTCCTATGAGTGGCTCACCTCCTGGGGGAGGGCTGCAATCTGTGTGCTCTCTTCTGTGGGTACCCCACCCTGGGGAGCCTCCCACTCCCGCCCCAGCCCTAAGCCCCTCCTCCTCCTACATACAGGGTCCATGGTGAAGCAGGCCCGATCCCAGTCCAAGGAGCTGCCGAGCTTCTTCAGCTGATGGTAAATCCGGTCGCCTTTCCTTGGAAGTGGACAGATGGGCTGGGATCAGCACTCAGGCAGGGCTGGAGGGAGGCGGCGGTGGCGGATGGGGCCACCTGACCCTCCGCTCCTGTGAGAGGCTCTGTCCCTTCAGCCTGGGGTATCAGGTAACAGAGGTCTTTTCTGAACAGGGGACTGAGAGGCAGGGCTGGCTTGTCCAGAGTCCCCATGGCCAGGACCCCTTTGTGGGACACTCACTCCTCCTTCCACTTCCAGACTTCCTCCAGGAAGGCCTCCCGGCCCAGCTGGTGCCGGCTCAGCCCCCGCTCCCGCCACAGTTTCTTCTCCACTACAACTTGGGTGGCGATGCCCGCGTGGTCACAGCCTGGGTTCCACAGGGTGGTCTCCCCGCGCATGCGATGCCTGTGGGGAGGGCATGAGGGCCAGGGTGAGTGGGCAGGTGGAGCCTGGCACCATAGGAAGCAGACTTCCAGGCAAGAGTCAACTTAGGGAAGAAAGAAGGGTAGAACTGGAACCCCCGATTCGTTTTTTGGTTTTGTGGTACTGATGATGGAACCCTGGGGGTATTCTACCTCTGAGCTACACTCCCAGCCCTATTTTATTCTTTTATTTTTAAACGTGATCTCACTAAGTTGCAAAGAGCCTCACTAAATTGCTGAGGCTGGCCGCAAACCTATGATCCTCCTGTCTCAGCCTCCCAAGTACTGGGATTAGAAACATGCGCCACCACACCCGGCTGAAACTCCCTGATTCTAAAACCAACCAGGAAGTCAGGCATGGTGGCGCACGCTTGTAATCCCAGTACTTGGGAGACTGAGACAGGAGGATCGCAGGTTTGAAGCCAGCCTCAGCTATTTAGTGAGGCCCTCTGCAACTTAGTGAGACCTTGTCTCAAAATAAAGAATAAAATATAGCGCTGGAAAGCCGGGCATGGTGGCGCATGCTTGTAATCCCAGTACTTAGGAGGCTGAGACTGGAGGATCGGGGTTCACGGCCAGCCTCAGCTACTTAGTGAGGCTCTCTGCA
Source organism: Glis glis (assembly GCA_004027185.1). Classification (NCBI taxonomy): domain Eukaryota; kingdom Metazoa; phylum Chordata; class Mammalia; order Rodentia; family Gliridae; genus Glis; species Glis glis. The sequence goes on along the minus strand of PVJS01050373.1, from coordinate 1,734 downwards.
ACTTAGTGAGACCCTGTTTCAAAATAAAGAATAAAAGCGCTGGGCGTGGTGGCGCACGCTTGTAATCCCAGTACTTTGGGAGGCGGAGACTGGAGGATCCGGGTTCGTGGCCAGCCTCAGTTCTCTCTCTCTCTCTCTCTCTCCCTGTCTCTCTCTCTCTACTTAGTGAGGCCCTCCACAACTTCGTGAGACCCGGTTTCAAAATAAAGTATAAAAAATAGGGCCGGGGGTGTAGCGCAGAGGTAGAACACCCCTGGGTTCAATCCTCGGTACCGCAAAAAAAAAAAAGAAACTTGATATAAGAAAACAAAACTGGGGGCTGCTCAGTGGTAGAGCGCTTGCCACTCGCCTAGCATGTTCCTGGGTTTGATTCGCAGCACCAAAAAAAAGAAAAAGGAAAGCAAGAGAAAACAGCAGAAACATTTGCAGGAACAGGAGAACTACAATATAACAAATAACAAAATAGGATGAAAAATACAATGATAGGGAATTTTTGTGTGTGTGTGCGGTACTGGGGATTGAATCCAGGGACATTCTACCTCTGAGCCATACTTCCAGCCCTATTTTATTCTTTTATTTTGAAACAGGGTCTCGCTAAATTGCAGAGGGCCTCACTAAGTAGCTGAGGCTGGCTTCAAACCTGTGATCCTCCGGTCTCAGCCTCCAAGTACTGGAATTACAAGCATGCGCGACCACGCCTGGCTGAAAAATTTTTATAGTATAAATAAGACAAACAAAAACATCACTAACCAGAATTGGTTAAGAATTCTCCAACAAGCCAATTAAAAAAGGAAAACAAGCTGGGTGTGGTGGCGCACACCTGTAATCCCAGTACTTGGGAGGCTAAAACAGGAGGAGCACAGGTTCAAGGACAGCCTCAACAAGTAGTGAGACTCTCATCAACCTACCGAGCCCCTGTTTCAAAATAAAAATAAAATAGGGCTTGGGGTGTAGCTCAGAGGTAAAATGCCTCTGGGTTCAATTCCCAAAACCAAAAAAAAAAAAAAGAAAAGAAAAGAAAAATTATCCCTCTCATGCAAGTACCTAGCATGTCCTAGCCCAGAGGTTTAAAGAAGAAAAAGAGAATAGCTATAAACTTCCATGGATACATAAATAAATAAGCAGAAAAGATCTTGAAAGATATACATCAAAGTGATAACAGACACTACATTTTGTGAGGAAGTAGGTCTTGAGGGAGATGGTCAAGGAGACTTGAAACTTTAAAGATCCTTCAACAATGCCGGGCGTGGTGGCACACTCATGTAATCCCAGTACTTGGGAAGCTTAGAAAGGAGGATCGCAAGTTCGTGGGCAGCCTCAGCTACTTAGCGAGGCCCTCCACAACTTACTGAGACCATGTTTCAAAAAATAAAGAGAGCTAGGCGTGGTGGCACACACTTGTAATCCCGGTACTTGGGAGGCTGAGACAGGATTGCCGGTTCGCAGCCAGCCTCAGCTACTTAGCTTAGTGAGGCCCTCCACAATTTACTGAGACCATTTCAAAATTAAAAAATAAAATACGGCTGGGCATGGTGGCGCATGCTTGTAATCCCAGTACTTGGGAGGCTGAGACAGGAGGATCACAGGTTTGAGGCTAGCCTCAGCTACTTAGTGAGGCCCTCTACAACTTAGTGAGACCCTGTTTCAAAATAAAGAATAAAAAATAGAGCTAGGGGTGTAGCTTGGAGATAGAATGCCCCTGGGTTCAATCCCCAGTACTGCAAAAAAAAAAAA
>PVJS01050372.1:0-14339 GCA_004027185.1 Glis glis | reverse complement strand
TGTATGTATATCATGTCCACTGAGGTGTTTCCCTTCCCCCCCCATTTCCCTCAGTTAGGTCACCTTCTTCACTCATTTAACATTTTGTGCCTCTTATGTCCTGTTTTCTCCCTACCTTCCACATATTAGAGAGAACATCCGACTTTTCACTTTGTGTGACTGACTAATTTCACTTAGCATAATGTTCTCCAGTTCCATCCATTTCCCTGCAAATGACACAATTTTGTTCTTCTTTATGGCTGAGTAAAATACCATTGTGTACATATCCCATAGTTTTGTAATCCATTCTTCTGCTGACGGACATCTTAGTTGGTTCCATAGTTTGGCAATTGTAAATTGTGCAGTTATAAACATAGATATGCATTCATTACTCTGGTAGTTTAGATTCCATTCTTTTGGTAGATTCCATTCTTTTGGGTAGATACCCAGGAGTGGTATTGCTGGGTCATATGGTAGGTTCATTCCCATTCTTCTGAGGATCCTCCACACTGCTATTTGTAACTATATTAGTTCCTCGCCTTCTTTTTTTTTTACAAGTTATCATAGGAATTCCATCACCATGGATAGGTACACAATTTCTAATAAAATATGTCATTGACTTGAATAATATATTATTAGAGAATCTAGTTGGCTGTGAGATAATCACCATTCTCTTTTTTTAAGAAAAAAAACAAAGCATTTTATAGTATTTGAGAGCAAAAGTGAAGTAGGTAGCCAGTTATTAGAAATAAGTCACTTTCACTGCCTTTGTCACGTCATCAGAATTACATTTCATTAGCAAATATCCATCAGTTATTGCCAAATTGTGGTTTTTATCTATTTAGCCAGGTTTTTTGTTTTTTGATATTTAATTGATAGTTGTAAATTTTACCAGATTTTTATGTCCAGACTTATAATCTCTTCTCATACTCTTACCAGCTGGCTTTCTTTTCTCTTTCAGGCAACCTATTTTGACCTAACTAGACTTCCCCTTTACTGTATCACTTCATTTCATCTATTTTCCTCACATCTCAATTACTATTTCAGCATTTATTTATTTATAAGTAATCTATCTTCCCTAATAGATTTTAACTTCTACATCTAAGGATAACTGTTTTGATTTGCAAGTGTATTTATAGCATCTAACACATGTCTTATGTTCAATAATTATTTTGAATGGATGTATATATCAACAAAGATTATCTTTGGAGGCTTCAGTGAGGATATTTTAATGTTAAAATTCTCTGTGTTACTTTAGAGTAGACAACAGTATCTACTCTAGTTAGTTTTACGTAAGAATACATACTGTAGCTTGTTAATAACTCATAGAATTTGGGGGATCTTCAGGGAACTAAGCATGATGCTAGACAACCAAGGTGACCCAACCAAAAGATACACCCAACACTGCCACCAGAAACCTCACCGATGCTACCATCTGCTGCTGTTCAACATTCATGAAAAGCAAAGACTTAGATATCAGAATTCTCTTATCTGATACTGCAGGAACAAAAGGCCTTCTGGCCTGTGTAAGAACAAAAATAACAAATGCTGGGGAGGATATGGATAAAAAGAAACTCTCATACATTGTTAGTGGGAATGTAAATTAGTACAGGCATAATGGAGAACAGTATGGAGGTTCCTCAAAAAACTAACAATAGATCTACCATATGATCCTGCTATTCTACTTTTGGGTATATATTTAAAGTAAATGAAATCAGCATACCAAGAGATACCTGCACATCCATGTTTATTGCAGTACTTCTCACAATAACTAGGACATATAATCAATTTTTGCTGCCCATCAACAGATGAATTGATAAAAAATGTGGTATATATGCACAATGGAATATTATTCCACCATAAAGAAGAATAAAACCCTGTCATTTGCAGTGAAATGGATGGAACTAGAGAACACTATGTTAAGTAAAATAAATAAGACACAGAAAGAGAAGTACCACATGTTCTCTCTCATATGTGGAAGCTAAAAAATGTTATCCTGAATGTAGAATAGTGATTTTTACAGGTTGGAAAAGGAAGGGGAAGGGGTTGAGAGGGTGGATAAAGGAGGCTGGGTTCAATTAGAGTACACCGTATGCATGTGTTAAAATATCACTCTGAACCCTATTAATATCTACAAATTCTACATGTTCATAAAAATAAGATATTTAAAAAATAGAAAAAATTAAACTTTGTCTCCCAATGTTTATTTTTGCCTTCCTAGTCTCAAATGTGTGTGTGTATTTGGTGGAAGTAAGTTGTGTATGGAATCCTAGATGCATTAGTGTCTTAGAAATATAGTCCTTTGCTTTTCAACCTCTTATTTAAAAGGATGGTACACTGCAAGGTAGGAGTTAGATGAGCCAATCTATAATATTTTCTACAAACTCTGTGGCTGAAGAAAATGTAAAATGATTAGAGAATGAAAGGAAGCAAGTGTAGCTAGGGCACAATAAAGGGTGAGAGTGAGTGTTCATATCATGTCAATCGATTCTCTTTCTCCAGATCAGCCAATACCAGTAGCTACATTTTACAAATTGGAAATACCTGTAGCCAAATACCACAAATTATTACGCGTTAGTCATTTGACTTAAACCCATACATTTCACTCCAAATCTGAATGCCTAAAAATTTACCTGTATTCTTTTACTATCATCACCAAATATTAAACCACACAAATACTTAGCAATCATGTCTACATTATATGGAAAATGAAGAAAATAATGAAAATCACAGGCCCTTAGTAACTTTTAAAAAAATTAAAATAATGTTAGAACTAATTTTCTAGTCTCTTAGTTGTATTTTATTTTAGGATCAAAAATTTTAAATACCCATTATTGCCCATTTGTAAAGCCTTAAATAGTCCCACATGATTCCAGAAAATGAGCTGTCAATGTTAGTTTGTCTTGTGGGAAACAGTCCAAAAGTATACTGTTGGTCTACTTAAACTCAGTCATGCATAATTTACTGGATAATCACTAGTGTCCTAATCAATAATTCTATCTACCTACTCACTAATCCACTGGAGGAACTATGTGATTTAACATGTGATAGACTCGGGACTAGCTCTTGGCAAAATTAAAATCTGTCTTTATCTTTGTTTTTCCCTTTACCAACTTCCTCTCTTAAACTGTTGTTCTCATAAAAGTTCAAGCAAAAAAGACTTTAAAAGCAAGTTTTTTTCCCTCTTTCTCTGTGTAAGGAAATTAAAGCTTATAACGAGTAAGTGACTGATCTAAGACTATTAAATTAAGTAATTAATGAAAAAGTCAAAACTAATGACCTACATTTGGGGTATGTCAATTCCACATCTCAGTAAACTGACCATGGTCCCTTCCTAAATAGTTCCAAAGACTAGCTGTGAATCCTGGCCAGCTCTGTCATGCAGGCCATTGGTTTAAAAAACAACAAAACCTGCCAGTATGTAAGGGGAAAGTTGATTCTATGCATTTCCTTTGATTTCAGCTAAATAAATATACCATTGTTTTAAGGCATCCTTGAATAAAAACAAAAACTTCACTGGATACAATGGACTAAATGTATGAATGTTTGTGTCCCCCCAAAATTCATATGTTGAAATCCTAACTTCCATTATAATAGTGTTAGGAGGTGGGGCCTTTGGGATATAAATGTGTCATGAGGTTAGACCTCATGAATAGGATTACTGCCTTTATAAAACAGATCCTAGAGAGAATCCTCTTTAGGTCCTTCCACTATGTGAAGATTCAAGGAGCAGTTGGCAGTCCGCAACCTGGAAGAGGGCCATCATCAGAACCTGGCCATGGAGCTTACAGATTCCACTCTTACTGCCTCAATTGCACTTCCTCCCATATTATAAGTGGCTGCCCCTATTACCTCTTCTGTTTCAGTTTAAATGCTCTTCATTAGAGAAGCACTCTAATCCACCAATACAAAATGAGTTGCACAACTTCAGTCCTGCAACTTTGTTATATCATTCAACTCTTCCCCTTTATAGCATAGGCCTCAGTGTTTAATTACACTTATTTGATTGGTTTCCAGGTTATATCTGTTTCCTCCATAAGATGAGATGGTCTATGAGGTTGATTCTCATGGTGTACCAAGTATGATTACAGTTCATGGCACACAATAAGCACTTGGTAATGAATGCATTTCTTCAATGAATGGACAATGGGTAAGAGCTTTACATCAGGATTTGGCATCACTCACTTGAAGCTCTCTCCACACTAGGCAATGAGTTTGGTCATTGCGTTCACCCCAAGGCACCTCTGTGTTAGCTGATCTTGTCTAAAAAGTGATGTTTTCTCTTTTCTTTCTATTTTCTAATAGAAATTCTATGGTGCCATTAGAAAACCATTCATTCTTTAAATTAAAACAAATTTACTCAATAAATTTGAATCCAAATGTCTTAAAACACAAGTACTAATAATTCCTAGAGTTTGTGGATTCTCCAGCACAGGAGAAATACTTGCATTAGGTTTAACCACATGAAAATGATATAGGTAGGTATCAGATAAATCATTTCTATACCAAGAGAATCAATCATCTGTTTATAAGTAACGCTCCCCTTGCGTCTGAGTATCCCAGTATGTATAGCCAGTCTGATAATGGAAATAAAGTGATTTAGAGGCAAAGAATTTACTTAAAAATAAGAACAGCCGGCGTGGTGGCACACGCTTGTAATCCCAGTACTTTGGGAGGCGGAGACCGGAGGATCCGGGTTCGCGGCCAGCCTCAGCTTGCGCACAGCGCGCGGGCGCGTGTGCACACGCTCTCTCTCTCTCTCTCTCTCTCTCTCGCTCGCTGTCTCTCTCTCTCTCCCTCTACTTAGTGAGGCCCTCCGCAACTTCGTGAGACCCGGTCTCAAAATAAAGTATAAAAAATAGGGCCGGGGGCGTAGCTCGGAGGTAGAACGCCCCTGCGTTCAATCCCCGGTACTGCAAAAAAAAAAAAAATAAGAACAAAAGGATATTCTGAAAAAGTGGATATTTATCAGAAGTGCTCATGAACAAATAAAAAATTTTTCTAAAGCACATTTGAGAATTTTACACCTGTGAAAATAATATTGTTATAAATTATAACTTTCATTTTGTTTTATTCAAATACATTTAGTCTAGATTAGGAACACAACATCAACATACACATTATATTCATATAACTCAAGGGTCTCTACTAACAGAAATATTAAAATGAATTAAGTCAATTCTATCCAAGAAAAATAATGTTCAATAATGAAACATAAAAAATATGTGCGATGATCATGATTCTAACTATTGCTAGCAAAGTTACTTTCATTCCTTTACTGTTTAGTAGGCAGTGTGCAACCTACTTTCATGGTCTCTCAGGAACTGAGGTTCTTTAAATAAAGATTAAATTAGATACCACAGCTGATTCCAGTGTTTAAGAAAAATTATTTCTATGTTTTCCCCAATTCTCCAAACCATATTCAGTTTAGATGCTAGCATCGCAAATGCCTTACGTTTTATATTTTAAACAGGTAATTGAATAACATTGCAACTAAGAATTAATTAAATCTCTGAAATGATCGTTCTCCTTCCTGTTCTCTTATGAATCATATACTGGAAGAAACATCATCTTCAGGAGGGGAAGATTAGCAGGAGAGAGTGTTTAGTCAGTTTTCATATTAACAAGGAGGCCAGTTGAAATTACTCCCCAGACATGATTTGGCCTGCAGCCAGATGGTTCATACTGTTAATAGAGAAAACATCTGTTTACCCTAATGTGTTAGTTTACTGTGCTTGGAGGCCATCAACCTGAGCCGATGTGCACAGGTATTATGAAAGGAGTGAAAAACCTTTTTTTTTTTCATTTGGAAGTCAAAATTAGATAGAGGAATCTTGTTTTGTAGTCCTCCTGTTAAGCTATGCTCAGAAATTGGAGATCAAGAATTACAGACAGACCAGAAACCATACTGTGCTCTCATTAATTCTGAATAAGTACTTCCTTTACTTCGGTCTTGAGTGAAATCAGATTTTATACTCTTATGCAATTGGCTAAAATGAAGCAATTAATAAGAGAAGCATATAAACCGAATATAATCAGCAAATTCAACAAAATCACCTATTATGTAATCCTATGACTTCTGAAATAGCCTTAGGATATTAGCCTGTGATTTCTTTTTCTTTTTGCATCTAAAGGAGATACTTGATTTACATATATTTCAGAGGCAGTATCAAATTCACTGATGGTACTAAAAAGCCATCACTGAAAGCAGAAGGCGGCTTAAAAATTGTCCAAATGTATAAGAAAAACACATCACCTCAGAAAAGCGGTAGGGGCCTAGTATCTTTGTAAACTTGGAATTAACGTGTTCAGAGTTCTTAGGAAGGTCATAACGTAGCCAAACTCCTGCACCACCTTAGGTCATTATGCAAACCTTCATAAATAATTGTTGGTTATTGAAGTACAAGGGAAACAAATTTGAGTTTATATGGAGAAGGTCATTACTTAAATGTAGACAGTCTCACTGTTTTGTGGGACAGGCTAATGAAAAATGTACTTGCTCACCACCGCAAGAATCAGGGCATGAACTAAAGACATAAAACTTTTATGGAGCTTCTCCACAGATACCACATTGCTTGCTTTGCCTTTACTCCTTGCAGTAAACTTGATAGGAATAAGCTAAGTGCAGTGCCGACATTCAAAAGGATTGCTCAAACTTAAATTATTTTACTTTGGGGCTAAAGTAGACTCATTCTGATAGCTTTACTAGCTGCAGATTTGGTGTGAGGTAGAGCTGCACTCCATGTAGTGTTGCAAGTATGGAGTATAAATCAGGTTGCATAAATATGCCCATTTGGTGTACTCAATTGACTGTAAAATAATTATGCTCTGCTGTGTAATCGCTGTGCTGTGGAAGAAAGCAGGACTTCTAAGCATTTAACAGAAAGTGATTATGAGACCTGAATTAAAACTGTATTTGCTTCCACCATCTTGGGTCCTGCAACAAAAACACTTTGTAACAATTTCATGTTAAATCTCTAAGGTGCAGGGCTGCCCAGGTATTAAGGTGTTGTTTTGTTTTCTTTTTTCTATCCATGTTTTTTTCTTTCTTTTTTTCCCTCTCTCTGTTTTCTGTAAATATCATCTACTCTGCAACTTATATTTTCAAACTCTTTATGGTTACTTTTCATGAATAGAAGTTCTTAATTCATCAAGCTTTCTTATTTTTATACTTTTATTGGTGCATTGTAATTATATATCATAATGAAGTTCAGAGTGATTGAAACATATATACATTTAGCACATGATGTGTTTTTTTCTGACTATTCATCCCCTTCCCCAACATTTCAATCCCAGGGCATAAATACAGCCCATTTCAGCAAAAGTATCAGGAGTTTCCGATACCCTAGCAACATTTTACTGACCAAAGAAAGAGCGAGATGTGAGGTTTGAAGAGGATATATAAAATACCTAAAATATTTTTTTTGTATTTTTGTTCTACTTTTTATTTTAAGGTATTGCTAGAAATTTAGTAGTCTATTTTCCAAAGATTACTTATCTGGGAACCTTTGGAGGTATTAGTAATACGAACATTTCAGATCTGCCTGGAAATGTACGTTTGATGGTAAAGCAGCATCTATTTCTCTATCATAGCAGAACTTCACAGAAATGTTCAAGATCTGTGCTTCTTGTTATTTTTTTCCTGATATTTTTATTGAGCTAAAAAGAAAACAAATGCATAATAATATAAAAGGGTTTCACTTGTAATATTTTCAACTCTATACTCTCCTCCATTTGTAAAATCAATAAGTGTTTATTATTCAAAATTTGAAAGATGAATATAAACATATAAAACAGGTTGCCATTATCCTATCATTGATATTTCAATTTGCCAAATGTACATATTGAAATGAAAATCTTTTTTTCTCACATCAAATCATTATTGTTCTGAACATTTGCCATTCAGTATATGGACGTGGTTCTCACTACATCAACCAATGGTCTGAATGAAAGCTACAGTGCCATGGTGCAGTTTCTCTTATTTTATTTTTAGCATATTTAGCTAGCACTGTCTTTTTTAATATACTTTTACTGGTGCATTATGGTCTCACATCATAATGTAAATCATGTTGATAGTGATACACATGCACATAGCATTTGGTGGGCTTTCCCCTGGCTCCCTCCCCACACCCTCTCCTTTATAAATGCTATTGTATGTGTGTAGCAAAGCCCCTTCATGGGCATTATTTCATAACTAAATTAACCATTTGTTTTCAGATTTTTTTTCGTCATCTGAGAAAGAAAATTAGGGAAATAGTAGCGGTGACTCTTCAGTACATCTTTATTAGTTTTCTTTTTAAAAAAAATAAGATTCTCTCCACCTTGACTTAATCAACTCTCTTTTGTGATTTCTATTACAACTGGGCACCAGTCATGGCCAATCTAATCTACAAATCTCAGGGCCTTGATGTTTAATTGCCCCATATATGAAAAACCTGTGTCACTCTCTTTTTTGTTACCCTTCTCAAATTTTGTAAGAGCCGAAGAACTTTGGAATGTCTACGGGAAGCCATTATTCTGTGTCTAGATTTCTTCAAACACTATCACAATCTATGGGGTCTGTGCTTTGAAGTTTATCTTTTTGCTACTTGGCTTTTGAATCCCCAGGGAGCAAGCATTTAAGTCTGTATTTTTTAAATTCAGAGCCAACATGACTTCCTGCTCTGTTGCTGGCCTCATTTGTGGTGCTACAAAATTATCTTCTCTTAATTAGGGGAATCACACTGTTACCTTAGAGCCCCAAAGATTATATTTCAAGGAGTAGAAATGGCCATTTTCAGATAAATACAAAATATTGTGTTTTTATATTTATTGTGGCCAAATTGTTAAATAAGGATTATTTCCATTTATACAATGTATAACATATGTAAATATTTATAAATTTCCCAGTTTAAAAATAAATGAGAGTAGAGAGATTCAGAAAAGGATAAACAGTCAACAAACTGGTTCCAATAGCAATGCTTAATATGTGAGGTGGGCATGGTGGCACATGCTTGTAATCCCAGGATTTGGGAGGCTGAGACAGGAGGATTTCAGGTTTGTGGCCAGCCTCAGCTCTTTAGTGAGTCCCTCCACAACTCAGTGAGACCCTGTTTCAAAATAAAGGATAAAAATAGGGCTGGGCTATAGCTTGGAGATAGAATGCCCCCGGATTCAATCCCCAGTACTGCAAAAAATATATATGATTAATATAAATTTGCTGTTTTTCTGGAAAAAGACTAGAGCACTAGATTAGGTTTCATGAAAGTTGTTAGAAAGATTTTTGGTATTGAATAAGTTGTTTTACATTTAGCCATCATTCATTTGTTTATTTTTTGGATATATATTACATTCATTCATTAACTTTAATTTATGCAATCTAAAAGCATTATCTGTACTAAATAATCAATTGACCAGTTTGTTCCATGTGTTATTCTCCTACATGAAATATATATCTTTGGAAGCATATTCCTCATTCTATATTTACAGTTCCAATTCTTTAGTTAAGTTCCATTAAGCATAATAATGTTCAGTATTTTTGTTGCCGCATCCCCACCCAGTAGAACTTCCTGCCAGGAAGGAAATGTTCTATCATCTTTACTGTCCAATACACTAACCACTAGCCACATATGGCTACTAAGAACTTGAAATATGGCTAGTGTACCTGAAAAGCTCAATGTTTAGCTTTGCCTAAATTTAATTAACATCAACTTAAGTTAAAATGGTCACAGTTTCTAGTGGCTATTATATTGGACAGTGCAGAGTTAAAAGGTTCCTACCCCATTCCTCAATAACTCATTCAGGCATAATTCCTTTAAATCAATTAAAACTTTTATGTATTTAATGATATTTTTGTCTTCATATACAGTGTACCCAAGTATCTATTCTGCACAGCTACATTTACTTCTTTCATGTTGTACTACCCTAAACACAAGAAATAATGGCAGATTAAAATTCTCTTCTATGCCCTTTCATACTGATACCTGCTTGGGACCTCAGCAGATTAATGAAATTACTAAGTCAGCACAATTTTGGACAGCATCTTAAATTATAAATCAACATGTGTCATTAAGCTTGGGTAGATTTTTTTTTTTTTTTGCGGTACCGGGGATTGAACCCAGGGGCGTTCTACCTCCGCGCTACACCCCCGGCCCTATTTTTTTATACTTTATTTTGAAACCGGGTCTCACGAAGTTGCGGAGGGCCTCACTAGGTAGAGAGAGAGAGAGAGACAGAGAGAGAGAGAGAGAGCTGAGGCTGGCCGCGAACCCGGATCCTCCGGTCTCCGCCTCCCAAAGTACTGGGATTACAAGCATGCGCCAAGCTTGGGTAGATTTTAATAGCATAAACATAGAGTTAACATGTACCCAAATTTAAAATAAACCTGTTATAGATAAAGTATGCCTGAGAGAGTTAAAACTTGGATGAACTATATACAAAATCAATTCCACATATTCTTCTCAATCTTCCTTGAACACAAGATCCCATATCAGGGCCTTCACACTGGCTTTGTGTTTGCCATACTCTTTCTCCAAAGACCCACCGACCTCACTACCCCACCTCTTTCAAGTCTTAACAGTAGCACTTTCTCAGCAAAGTCAACTCTAAACCCCCTATTCGAGAACACATCCCACCTGCCCCCACCAATCCCCACCCAAGTTCCTTCCCCTGCTCTATTTTCCTCGCAGCATTCCTTACTTTCTAACATTCTACATATTCAATTTATTCATTTACTATCTTTATTTTTGTGTTCTCTAAGTAGATAGGAAATTCATGAAAGTAGGTATTTAGATCATTGATGCTCATTGATGCGTATCACTAGCTTTAACATCTGGTCAGGTGCTTGCTTGCTTTTAGTAAACATTAGATACTGTCCAGATGACTTCATGATTTGTCTCATTCATGAGCTCACAATGATAAACTTTTTCTATATAAAGCCAGATAGTACCTATTTTAGGCTTTACAGACCACACACATTTTCTGTCACAAACACTTTGAAAACGCAAAAGTTTTTTAGCTGGCCAGATTCAACCCATAGGCTATAGTTTGCCAATTCTTGATCCAACCTAGTGAAGAGATTCAACAGTATAATACTCAAAAGATGATTGACCCTAAGATTACCTGTACTTGACACCACAAAAAGTTTTGTGATAATATATCCAACTTACTTCAACTAAAGAGGAAGCTCCATTGTGGTCAATTCAGTCAGAATGAAAAGAAAGTGATATGCCTTGGCAAACCACATCCTTTCCATTCCTTGTCTGCCAAAATTGCTATTCTCAGTCTCTCAGTTTCATTCAGCATTCTCACTGCTGTAATGGAAAACACCTGACCAACACAACTTAGAGGACAGAAGGTTGATTTGCTCACAGTTCTGGAGATTTCAGGGGTTCAAGTCTACATTAGGCCAGGTGAAGTCTGAGGTGCTCAGGACATGGCACAGGAAACAGAGAGGGAGAGCGCAAGAGCTCTGCTGTCACATCACTCATATCACAGAGGCTAGAAACAAGAGAGAGAGGAAGAGGAGCAGGGACCATATATAATCCCTAAGGCCACACTCCCTCCTTGGTGACCAAGCCCTGCCTCCAACATGGCTACCTTATCTCCCTGAGGTCTAAGGGACATTCTAAAATCAAACCATAAAAAAATTTTTTGGTTGTTTTTATTTGCTTCTAGTGATCAACTTCATGATATCCTTAGATTCCTCCCAGTTAAGATACACATTTTTTTAATTTGGCGGTTGAATGTCCTAGTGTAATAAAAAAAGAAAGTATGACATATATTCATATTTTTTCATTTCTATACTAGTTTCACCAAGAAGTATAGAATTTTCTATTTTCTTTTCCCCATCTTCTTAATACAAAATATTAATGGTTTCATATGAGCACATTCTACCTTTAAAAATGTTAAAAACAACCATTTTGTGAATTCTCAAATTTTCAGTGCTTACTTCAGGTCTAAAACCTTAGATACAACCTAGAGTTGCACTATTCAGTGGTGGACTTGAGATACTGGTATGTCAAGCTGGAGAGAAAGGTGTGTTACCTGATTTGGTACTGAAAATATTTAGAGCATTGCTTTTCCCAACTAATTTACTTTGCAAAAAAATTTTAAATAAAGTTGTTTGCAGTAATTCCTGTAATAGAATTATCTACACTGGCATTTAGTTGGGCACTTATGAATGAGCGGGAAAGCGTGAGCTCACATAGGAGACTGACTGTCCTTCTGTGTATTTCATGGGAGCACTTTGACCATGGGAACATCACCTGTCAAGTGTGTTTCTGCAGAACATAGTAAACTGTGAGAACCACTGAACTAGAGAGATTAGCCCTTTCTATAGAAAGAATGCTTTCAGTATCCTTATTAAGGAAAAATGCTGCGCATATTCACTAATTTTGATGAGCATTCTGTTTAACAATTCCCAGGGACTTAGGTAATTCAACTGCTTAGACTCAAGAAAATATAAGCTGAGAATTGTTCTTTTGCCTGGCTAATCACGGTCGACTTACTCTGACTGCTTGAGAGGAAATGAAGATAAAGCTGTGGCAAATGCAGCCAGGATTCACAATGTCAAGGTCAAATTCACACACATTGCTTGGAAATGCTGGAAGTTACAATAAAAGAAAAACTATGACAGAACTGGGATAATGACAATCTTCCAAATAGACATGCATTAAAAAACTTGATTTACCTGTATGATGATTCATAAATTCCACTGCCCTTCAAAAAGACATCTCTTAGTCTTGTCACATTTTTAGATAAAGAAAACCCAAATATATCCAATTACCCAAATATGAGATAATATTAATAGATCAGAGTTTGAGATGCATAGAAATCATTGGAGGCCCAATAAATTTTAGGGAGAGGGGATTTTGAATAAGCTATCTCCTCTCTCTTCCAAATATAATAAATTTTTTAGGATCAAAGTGCATATCACATGAAGTTAATAAAGTAGAAAATGACACTATTTACCTTCATCAAATAATATGTCAAGAAATTTATAGCTCAGCTCCCTTGGAAATCTGTCTTATTTAGCCTGCTGTTTTGTGTAACATTTTAATAGCCAGAAGCAAATGGCCAACATAAAGCATGCTAGGTCAAGAAAAGTTTTTTTTTTAAAAAACTTTCACTTTATTTGCAGATTGTTTTAATAACATTCTTATATTTTTTCTGGAATGGTACCTATTAATGTTATAAAAATTAACAAGTGCTCTTGGGTAATGGAGAGTGGCAGTGTTGCGTGATAAAGAGCTAAAACAACAACAACAAAAAGCAAAGAAAAGAAGATTGGTAAGATGATGTCATGAATAGAAGTCGTCATTACCCCATACCTGTCTACCTTTTTAATGCAGCATCTCTGCAAGAGCAACAGGCTAAAGGTATTCTTTTAAGGAAAATCAGCTTATCTGAGCTTGTCAGAGAATAAAAAGAAAGGATTCCCCATTGCAAATCACATCAGTTATTCACTTAGACTTCCATCCTTGCTATAGAAGTGATCAGTTTAAGTTTCCAAGAGGTTGGGGAGGGGATCAGAATCTTTCCATTCATTTTTTACCATTGTTGTTGAGGACTGGATTCTGTCTAAACTCTGTAAAAAGGAAATCACTGTTCTTACCCTGATTCAAGAGCTTTTTTTGTTTGTTTGTTTTATCTGGCATATTCCCCAATAGCAACAATGACAAAAATAGCATAAAGTCAAACAAACTCAGTCTGGCTTAGTAGTATATGAAATCATATAATTGTGTAATGTTGAACAAATATCAAGAAACATCTACAGTTGACAAATGTTTTACATTATCTCATAGAATTCATGTGGTGCTTTAAAACTTAGGCGTTTTAATTCTCAACTAAGTAATCCTTATTACCATTTATTTGGCACATGCTTTTAAATGCCAGTTTTATAAATACAGACATTGAAGCCGGGCGTGGTGGCGCACGCTTGTAATCCCAGTACTTGGGAGGTGGAGACCGGAGGATCCGGGTTCGCAGCCAGCCTCAGCTACTTAGTGAGGCCCTCTGCAACTTCGTGAGACCTGGTTTCAGTAATGGATAAAAAATAGGGCCCGGGGTGTAGCTCAGAGGTAGAACACCCCTGGGTTCAATCCCCGGTACCGCAAAAAAAAAAAAATATATAGACATTGAAACTCAAAAAGACTAGAAAATCTTTGCATATAAATAATACTCTAGCTAGTATATTTGTACTGTACTGTAAAATTTCAAGATTCTCTTAATAGTCATATAGTGACTAGCTACCCAATAAGTGCTTATTTATTTTTTTTTGTTTTGTTTTTTTTTTTTTATCAAATGAAATAAGCAATTATTAGCTTTTTATTATTTTTTTTTCTTTTTTTTTTTTATTGGTGCATTGTAGTCTCACTTCA
>PVJS01050371.1:0-14346 GCA_004027185.1 Glis glis | reverse complement strand
ACCGGGTCTCACGAAGTTGCGGAGGGCCTCACTAAGGAGAGAGAGAGAGAGAGAGAGAAGAGAAGAGAGAGAGTGAGAGAGAGAGAGACAGAGAGAGAGAGCGCTGAGGCTGGCCCCAAACCCGGATCCTCTGGTCTCCGCCTCCCAAAGTACTGGGATTACAAGCGTGCGCCACCACGCCCGGCTAACAGTTTATCTTTCTAAGATTCAGAAATTTGAGATTTTTCTCCACTTTACTCATTGAATGGGGACTAGGTAGAACAGAGGTAATTATACTTTGTAAGTACTAAGTCTGGATGGTTGTAAGAAGAGAGACCAAGAGAACTGCAGAGACATCCAAGTTTGACAACTAGGAGATCATTCCTGATAAAAATGTGAAAGTGGCGCTCCGAACCAAGCTGGATAACGGAATGAGGGAAAATAAGGTCTACAAGTGGTGGCAATGTAAGGGAGGGAGACAGGTGACAGAGCAGAATAATGGAAGGTGTGTGCATGTGGCTGGGAGGAGCAGCATTTTTAATAGAAAGGAACCAGTGGAGGGTAAATCAGGAGTGATCGCTGAGCAGTGTTTTGAGGAGACAGAAAATGAGCAAATAAACAGATGTCTTGCCCCACCAGGCCAAATTCAGCAATAGAGACTGTTAAGCTCAACTATGTTTTTCCTTTCTCTCCTACCAATTGCAAAAAGCATCTTTTAAAAATATTCAGTAACATCCGGGAGTGGTGGTGCTCACTCAGTAATCCGAGTACTTGGGAAGCTGAGACGGGATCGCAGGTTCGCGGCCAGCCTCAGCTACTTAGTGAGACCCTGTTTCAAAATAAAGAATAAAATATAGGGCTGGGGGTGTAGCTAGGAGGTAGAATGCCCCTGGGTTCAATCCCCAGTACCGGAAAGAAAAAGAAAAGCAGCCCGCTTCCCTCTGAGGCTCTATGGAAGAAATTTTGACATAAAGGACTGGGTAAGATTGTGAGATACTTTTAAATGGAAGGTGTGAACGTGCATTACCTTTCTGATCTCAGTAAAGAAGCTAAGGGCGTGTGCTGAGCAGACGGTGGTGCGATTTGTGGCCAGGCATGGGGACAAGGAGCAGTCTAGGGAAGAATTCCGTCTCCTCAGTTTTCCAGCCGGGACCAACCTTATTGCAGCACCGAGGCGATTAGGTGCAACGCGCTGTCACGAAGCTTAGATCCCGAGGCATGACGTGCTGGCGTAAGGCCGACCGGGACACGTTTCCACGTCACCAACGGCGTAGGAAAGATCGCGTCCTCTCACGTAGGGACAGATATAAACCGGCGATTTGTCCGTACCCCCGCCCGCAATATTGCCTGTTGTACGGGGCGACTGGCAGGGCCGCGAGGCTCCAAACTGAACCAGGTAAGCACCATTGTCAAGTTCTCTGCTCCACCGCTGCAGCCTCGGGCGCGGTCGCCCGCTTCAAATCCTGCGCGCGCGGCCCTGACCAATCAGCGGGCCCTAGCCTCCGCGCCGTCCAATCTGAGGCCTGCTCTGCGGCCCCGCCCCGCCCGCGGGCCGCGAACCGACGTAAAGCCGGGCGCGCGGTACGGCCGGCCCGCGCATGCGCAGCGCCGCCGGGCCCCTTCCCGCGGTGGGCGGTTTCCTGTGCGCTCTGCTGGTCCCGCCGGTCGTGGCCTCCGGGAGGAGCGGCGCGGGGCTGGTCCCGCAGTGGAGCGGGAGGCCGACGGCTCCAGGTTTGGCGGCACTGCGCTGCTGGCTCCGGAGCAGCGACGGTCGGCCTGGCCTGGCCGGGGCGGGCCGCGGCTGCACGGCGTGGTTAACTGCAGCCGGTGTGTCCAGGGCTCTTGGCCAGGCAGTAGGTCCTTCGGGGTCACATCCTCGATTCCTCCCTCCCGCCTCTGTGACTTCCACCTCCGGAGGTGCTCACGCTCTCTACGACATGCTCTAGAGTTTCTTGAACTTGCTCAGTCCACCAGCGATGTTTGCTATGTGGTGTTGTGGGCGGGGGTGTCTCCTGTTGGTCCAAAACTGTGACCCTGGAAAGAAAGGTTGTAAAGGGGAGGGGTCTGCTCGTGTCACCGGTTACTTTTCCTTCGCTTTCTGCTCGGCTGCGTTCACTTTGATTGCTAATACCTTACCTACAATACTTTGCATGTGATTTTCTTATTCACAGAATGTAAAAAGAGACAAGAATGTTTAATATTCTACTTTTGCTGTGTTCTTAATTTCAGGCTTTGTTTAGTAAAGCATGAGGTCCCTTTTGACACAATCGTTTGGAGGACAGCGGCGTATATAACAGTATTTCCATTTGCGGTTACCATTTTGCGGTCATTCCACTGGCGTTTTAACTGCTCCAAAATCAACATTTTCTCCGAATTTCAGTTTTGTGGGAAAAGTTTATGGTAAGCTTTGAAAAACAGTGTAGCAATATACTAAATACCTGCTTAATTCCGAAGTATAACCTTAAAGTGTCAAGAGTAAATGAGTCTTGGGAAGTTTGGCTAGGTTTTGGTTCCACAGCATGTACTTTTACAGGTGTCTAATGCACACGTAGACCTGCAACTAATTATTACAGGAAATAATCTTTTCTGTACACAGAAATGTTATTAAAACAAAAACTAGTATGTATGTGAAATTTGATGTCACTACTTTAAGAAAATAGTAAGAGAAATAGCAGAGAGGGCTACTTTGTTCAAATACAGCAGAAGAAAAGATAAGATTGTACTATCTTCACTTTAGTGGTGCTGGAGGGGTGAGTAATGCAACACTGAGAGGAGTCAGGGAATTTTCCCTTTTAGGAATGTGGCTTTTCTAGAAGAGTGTAATTTTTTTTGAAACAAAGGAAATGAGATACTAGATTATATCTTGAGGAATCCTGTGTGTGTGTGTGTGTGTGTGTGTGTGTGTGTCTTTTACTGGGAATTGAACCCAGAGGCATTCTACTTCCAAGTTACACCCCAGCCCAATTTTTTTTATTAATTATTTGGAAATAGAGTCTTGTAGGTTGCCGAGGCTGGCTTTGAACCTGCGATCCTCCTGTCTCAGCCTCCCAAGTACTGGGATTCCAGGTGTGTGCCACCACACCTGGATTAAGGAATCTTCTAATGGTTGTGTTACCATTGCACCCACATCAAAGTTTTAGTGAAGCACTTAATGCTGTGTATCCTATAATAAGAATTACCAGCTCCTAAGTGGGCTACCGTATTTATCTTTGTATTCCTGATGTCAGGTAGGGTATCTTTCATGGTTGTGTTTGATAATGGTTGTTGCTTGAATGATCTTTGAGTAATGTCTGAATTTTCTTTGGATTTGACCCCTTCTAAATGCGGATAACTGTTGAAGAGTTCAGTGTATATTTTAATGTGGCTTATGTGTTTATAAATGAATGAATAACTTAGTAATTATAAGGATAGTCTTGGGCAAGCTAGTTGGGTGACTTGTGTAGGAGTTTAGATTCAAAAGTGATGGGCAGCAGGCATTGGGACTGTAGCAGTAGGTCTCACCTCCAAAGATATATCTGCAGTTAGAAGTGTTAGAAATTATAACTAATCGAGAGCAGGAGAGCTCAGAATGGTGCTAAGTGTCCAGGTTATAGAGCCAATGACTAGGGATGACATGGATCAAGACTAAAGAGAACAGAAGGAGGGGGTGGAGGAAAGGTAAGAAGACTGGCTTTGTATTTGCTGACTTTGCGCTCCCTGGGAGACAGTCAGGGGTAAGATAGCTGTCCAGGAGCGTTTGGGAATCTAGGATTGGGTCTGGCTGAAGGTGGCTTGGAGTCGAGGAGGCAGCACTAATGCAGAGGAAAGACTGCTCTGGGCTGAACAGCCTGCTGGGAATCCTCTGCTCTCATGTCTTGATTCCCTCTCTCAGCCTCAGTTTCTTCAATTGTAAGGATAATGATTACTTTACAATTTGGATGCAAGAATTATAAAGATGTCTATAAAATACCTAAGGGGTTATAGATTGTTTCTTTCAACTCACGTTTTTTTCCAACTCATATTCCCAGTCCCATATCGGGTACTGGAAATATACAGGCCAACGAGATAGATATTTCCCAAGGAACTGACCTTCTGTATACATAGAGGATAAAGTCAAAGTTGAGGCCACCACTGTGAATTTTATCTCTTTTTTTTTCATTTCACAAATATTTATTGAGTACCTACTATGTGCTAGGTACTAGGCATTGGCAGATAGTGATGGACAGGTAGGCAAGGACCCTGCTCTTAGTGGGCAATGGTTTCAGTGGAGGAAGACAGTCAAGTGCCAAATCAAATAGTGGAGCCAGGCTTGGTGGCACACGCCTGTAATCCTAGTACTTGGGAGGCTGAGACAGGAGGATTGCAGGTTGGAGGACAGCCTCAGCAATTTAGTAAGGCCCTCTGCAACCTAGCGAGACCCTGTTTCAAAATAAAAAAGGGCTGGGGTTGTAGCTTGGAGGTAGAATGCCCCTGGGTTCAATCCCCAGTACTACCACCACCACCAAAAAAAATAAGTACTAAGTGCTGGAAGAAATTAGAATGAATATAATAGACTGTAGGGCTATATTTGACTTAATGATAAGGGATAGCCTCTCTTAGAAGGTGACATTTAAGTTGAGGTTCAGGCTATGAAGAAGCTAGCTATGCAAAAATTTGGGAGAAAAATATTTTGGACCCCGAGGTAGGCATATTCTTGGGACTTTTATAAGAACAAAAAAATCTAAGAGGCTGGGGCAAGTGTGAGGCCCTGGATTCAATCTCTAGTACCACTAGGGGGAAAAAAAGAACAGGAAATGCAGTCTGTGGTGAGTGAGCCTTAGAGGGGTAAAAATGAGGTGGGGGAGTTGACAGGGTCTCATGAAGCCTGCAGGAGGGGCATGGGACCTGCTTCCTCTTTAATGGTCTTTTGATTGCTGTGTGGAGGATCAACTGTAGGGTGGCAGAAACAGAAGCATGGAGACTGGTCAGAGGATTCTCCGGAGCGTAGGGTGGTGGTAGTGGAGGCGTTGAGTGTTTCAGAATAGGCCTCAGGATGTGTGTTTTCTTGGGCATCAGTGGTTTTTTTTTTTTTTGTGGTACTGGGGATTGAACCCAGGGGCATTCTACCTCCAAGCTGCACCCCCAGCCCTATTTTTTATTCTTTGTTTTGAAACAGGGTCTCGCTAAGTTGCGGAGGTCCTCACTAACCCGGATCCTCCTGTCTCAGCCTCCCAAGTACTGGGATTACAAGTGTGCACCACCATGCCTGGCTGTATCAGTGTTTTTATTGAGTTTAATTGGCTTCAGGCAGGGCCTATAATTTCCATCTGATGCCACAGTCCTGTTTTCTTCTTTCTCTCTTTTTTTCTTTCTTTTTTGTGGTGTGGGGGATTGAACCCAGGGGCACGCTACCTCCAGGCTACACTCCCAGCCCTATTTTGTTATTTGAAAACAGGGTCTTGCTAAGTTGCAGAGGGCCTCACCAAGTTGCTGGCTGGCTTTGAACCTGCGATCCTCCTGTCTCAGCCTCCCAAGTACTGGGATTACAGGTGTGCGCCACCACGCCTGGCTTACAGTCCTGTTTTCTGACAAAATATGCACCTGAAGGCATTCGAGGTCCAAGTGTGTAGAATGTGACTTGCGTGGCGTAAAGTTTGGTCCTCCCGCGTGAGGAGCAGACAGGAAGAGGAGGTCAGGTAAGAGGCGGAGATAGTGTTCGTGCTGCGCTCACGTGGGTCCTCGGTGGGCAGGTGTTGTCCTGCCTTCTCCATCCTAATACGGAAGAGTTTGGAGAATGTTTATAGAATTCAAGAGAGAACAGCTAGAAATATGGAAGAGAGGGAAATGCTGAGCGTAGTCGGAGAGGAGGGCGCTTATTGAGTTACAGTTGGTGATGAATTTGCCGTGTGTTGATATAGTTTGGAAACATTCATTCAAGCTGGATGTAGTGGCACACGCCTGGGATCCCAGTACTTGGGAGGCTGAGACAGGAGGATTGCAGGTTTGAGGCCAGTCTCAGCAACTTAGTGAGACCCTGTTTCAAAATAAAATATAAAATAGAGCAGGGCTAGGTGAGCATGTGCCTGGAGCACGGGCTGGGAAAAGTCAGTGCCAGGGAGCCCCAAAGGAGCACACTGCAGCCCTAGCAAGGAGGTCAGGATGGTGGGGCTGGAGGGAGTGGAGCAGGAGAGGAAGTCAGAGAGCAGCACTGCCTCTCACTGTGACGGAGGGGAACCAGAGCGTGAGGGTGTGGCCTGGGAGAGGTGGCAGGTGACCTGCTTCATAGGACGCACTCCAGTTTGTACAGGACAGACCAGGGGAGGAAGACTGGAGGTGTGGAGGCTGTGACGCCAGGCAGGAGGTTGCGGTGGCAGGGAGGTCCTGAGGCCTGGCAGGGTTTGGGCGTGCTCTTAAGGTGCGGCCGTTGGGCACGTTTGCGAGGGCGGGCACTGGTGCACTGGAGAGACTCGTGTGGACTGAGGTTTGGCTTCAGTAGGGTTGGAGCTGTCGTCGTCTCTGGTGGGGAGACTGAAGACCAGGCTTTTCTTGAGAGCACAGCAGATGCAATGATGCTCTATGATCTTCGCTCAGGTTTACTTGTCATTCTCAGTTTTCTTACTCTTTAAGGTACGGTGCCAGTCCTCTCGGCTGTTGAGAGCTTGCACCCCAGGGCATTCTACCTCTGGGCTACACCCCCAGCCCTATTTTATTTATTTATTTATTTATTTATTTATTTATTTATTTATTTATTTATTTTGCGGTACCGGGGATTGAACCCAGGGGCGTTTTACCTCCGAGCTACACCTCTGGCCCTATTTTTTATACTTTATTTTGAAATCGGGTCTCATGAAGTTGTGGAGGGCCTCACTAAGTAGCTGAGGCTGGCCCTGAACCCGGATCCTCCGGTCTCCGCCTCCCAAGTACTGGGATTACAAGTCTGCGCCACGACGCCTGGCCCTATTTTATTTTTATTTAGAAACAGGGTCTCGCTAGGCTGATGAGTCTCAGTATCCACGTGTGGCATCACTGTCATGTCACAGCTTTGCTTTCTTCCCTAGGTAAGGCTGTGGTAATTCATATTCCTTGCCACCCCAAGCCAAGGGTAAATTAAAACTATTGTATCAGCTGGGCATGGTGGCACACGCTTGTAATCCCAGTACTTTGGGAGGCGGAGACCGGAAGATCCGGGTTCGCGGCCAGCCTCAGCTCTCTCTCTCTCTCTCTCTCTCTCAGTGAGGCCCTCCACAACTTTGTGAGACCGGTTTCAAAATAAAGTATAAAAAATAGGGCCGGGGGTGTAGCGCAGAGGTAGAACGCCCCTGCATTCAATCCCCGGTACCGCAAAAAAAAAAAAAAACAAAAAACGTATCTCACT
Source organism: Glis glis (assembly GCA_004027185.1). NCBI lineage: Eukaryota > Metazoa > Chordata > Mammalia > Rodentia > Gliridae > Glis > Glis glis. The sequence continues at coordinate 7,034 of PVJS01050371.1, read as the reverse complement.
ACTGTATTCATTATAAAAAGGTAAGTTTTTTTTTGGTGGTGGTACTGGGGATTGAATCCAGGGCCATTCTAACTTTAAGCTAACCCCCCAGCTCCATTTTATTTTTTTATTTTGAAACAGGGTCTCACTAGGTTGCTGAGGGCCTTGCTAAATTGCTGAGGCTGATCTCAAAGCTGCAGTCCTCCTGTCTCAGCCTCCCAAGTACTGGGATTACAGGCATGTGCCCCCATGCCTGCCAAAGAAGATAAATTGGACACTTGATGTTTATTCTCAGCTATAAAGTATCAAAGTAGTCTGAGATGTACTTTACCTCAGAACATCTGCCAGTAGCTTTCCCTCATTGATGTTGCAAAATATCATTGTTTCCTTAGATTATTGGTGTTCTAAGATTTCTGAGACTTGTCCTTTTATCGTTTGAAAAAGTTTTGTAAAGCTGGGTGTGGTGGTGCACGCTTGTAATCCCAGTACTTGGGAGGCTGAGACAGGAAGATCCGGGTTCGTGGCCAGCCTCAGCTACTTAGTGAGGCCCTCTGCAACTTAGCGAGACCCTGTTTCAAAATAAAGAATAAAAAATAGGGCTGGGGGTGTAGCTTGGAGGTAAAATGCCCCTGGGTTCAATCCCTGAAACCGCAAAAAAAAAAAAAAAGAAAAAGTTTTGTAGTGCTACTTGATTTATAAAAATACTTTTGTTGTTGCAGTGAGATGGAAGAATTTCGAGGCATAGCAGAAGAATCGTTTCCAAGCTTTTTAACCAATTCATTGCTTGGTAATAATGGGATTTTGGAAAACGTTACTCTTTCTTCAAATCTCGGCTTGCCTGTTGCTGTTTCCACACTTGCTAGGAATAGACCCAGCAGTGATAACAGGTATGATTTATTCCGACAGATATTTTCTTCGGGTCTATAAACCCTGTAGCATACTCATACACTGCAGAGCTGTGTTGCCTGCAGGTACAGGAGAAGCAGTTCAGGAAGTGGAGGGCTTGGTCTTCTGTCTGTATACCAGGCCCTCTTCTCTTTCTCTCAGTTCACTGGTTTTGTCTGCTCTCCTGTAGCACATTGTAGACACCACAAGACATCCGTGAATTACGTGTGTGTGTGTGTGTGTGTGTGTGTAGCAGGTACTAGGGATTGAACCCAGGGCCTTCTACCTTTGAGTTACACCCCCAGCCCTATTGTATTTTTATTTTGAAATGATCTTGCTAAGTTGCTGTGGCTGGCCTTGAATCTGCGATCCTTCTGTCCCAGCCTCCCAAGTATTGGGATTATTGTTGTGCACCACCATGCCCACCTTATGAATTATATTTCTAGCTCCACAAGGAGACCTAATGAACTGTCTCAAAATCTCGTGAGCTGCTGATCTGGCTTGGCGTAGGTGTGCATCCCAAAGCCCATCGTGTCTGGCCGCGGTTTGGTCCCTGGGTGTGTGTAGAGCTGTGACAGGGTTTCCCCTTCCCTTCATCTCAGCCAGGTTCATGTGCTCCTGGCCTGTGTGGCCGCCTTTCTCCTCCAGCCGTCAGTGTGTTCTGTGCTTCCGGAGCAACGTGGCTCTTACCTCCCGCTTCCCCAAGTCACATTTCTCTTTCTTAGGAACAAAGCCAGCTTTTCTTTTTTTTTTTTTGCGGTACCGGGGATTGAACGCAGGGGCGTTCTACCTCCGTGCTACACCCCCGGCCCTATTTTTTTTATGCTTTATTTTGAAACTGGGTCTCACGAGGTTGCGGAGGGCCTCACTAAGTAGAGAGAGAGAGAGACAGAGAGAGACAGAGCGAGAGCTGAGGCTGGCCGCGAACCCGGATCCTCCGGTCTCCGCCTCCCAAAGTACTGGGATTACAAGCGTGCGCCACCACGCCCGGCCTTTTCTTATTCTAGTTTTCTAAGCAGTTAAGTGTGGTTACACATTGCTTATATATCACTCCAGTGGGTTCATGCATGTAGGGTCTGTGTAAGTTTGCCCGTGTTTAGATATCTGACCACTCTTCATCTCTCAACCTTGCCATTCGGTGAGAAGAGTCTCTTTATCTTTTGACAAAGGGGTTGAATTGAGTCTCTATAATCTCTTAGCTTTAAAATTTCAGACTGTATTTTTTGTTGTTGTTCTGTTTTATTTTTAATCGAGGCACAGATTTATTTAGGAAAGCAAGCATTTCACACTCAGGGAGAGCACAGGCTCCCTCCTGAGCGAGAAGCCGCTGTGCTGTTGATATAGATCTGCGACGTCCCATTGTCGACCCGCAGGTTTCTGGTGCTTTGCACAGAGGTTAGGAGTTTTGAGCACTGAGGGTCCTATCAGTTTTAATTCCCTGATGGCTGGCTTTACTGTCATGTAGCTCTATGTCATGGTGAATTTTAAATGTACGTAATTTAATTCTTAACCATTTTGTGTAGGTACCCTGATGTCCAGACATCTTACTTAGTAGATGGGGGGTTTTCCGTCCCATCTGAGTCATCTCCCGGTTGCCAGAGTGACACTGACCCAAGAGGGAAGCTGCGGCTCAGCTTTCAGGATGATGAGTAAGTGCAGACCTTCATTTGCTTGCCCTGTGTTCACAGGTAGCCTCAGTCTTACGGAAAATGGAACTGCAATTCTGTCTGATTCTGTCTGATTCTAAGCATCTTTAAGCGTTTTCTTCATACGTTGTAATTATACCTTTAGCCTTTGAAAACTTTTCTCAACTCTAAAACTATTATCTGGTCCTTGAAAAAAGTAGAAAACAGCTGGGCATGGTGGCGCACGCTTGTAATCCCAGTACTTGGGAGGCTGAGACAGGAGGATCGCAGACTAGATGTGTATAAGAATGTTTATTTCTACAAGCCCTACCCAACATTTGGTGGTATTATTAGTATTATTATTTGTGTGTGTGTGTGTGTGTGGTAATGGGGATTAAACGCAGGGGCATTCTACCTCTGAGCTACATCCCCAGCCCTATTTTTTATTTTTTAGTTTGAAACAGGGTCTTGCTAGGTTGCTGACAATCTCACTAAGTCACTGAGGCTGGCTTCGAACCTGCAGTCCTCCTGTCTCTGCCCCTCAAGTACTGGGATTACAGGCGTGGGCCACCATACCCAGCTGGTGGTATTACTTTTGATCTTTGATTTTAGAGATAAAATAATTTATACATATGCATGGAAGAAAGTCTGGAAGTTTATAAAACCAAAATGTAAAGGGTAGTTTCAGCCGGGTGTGGTGGCGCACGCTTGTAATCCCAGTACTTTGGGAGGCGGAGACCGGAGGATCCGGGTTCGCGGCCAGCCTCAGCTCTCGCTCTCTCTCTCCCTGTCTCTCTCTCTCTCTCTCCTTAGTGAGGCCCTCTGCAACTTCATGAGATCCGGTTTCAAAATAAAGCATAAAAAATAGGGCCGGGGGCGTAGTGCGGAGGTAGAACGCCCCTGCGTTCAATCCCCGGTACCGCAAAAAAAAAAAAAAAGAAAAGGGGTAGTTTCTTCTTGGTGGTACAGACAACCTTAGGATTCTCTGTTTTAATTCATATTTGAGTACTTGTGGGATTGACCATGCTTTACCAGTATTCATCACTTACATGTCTATTGTGACTTGCCACCTGATAGTCTTTATATGTAAGTGCTTTCTGTATACTAAAGGTATCAATCACTTGTCTATTCGTTCTCTCAATGTGTATTTTGGCTGAGTGTCTACTGTGTAGCAGACACCTCCATGAGCTTGGGAAATAGCGCTGAATGAAGCAGATGTTCAACAGGAGCCATGGAAGTATGCCAGAGTCCATTAGGAGGAGGAGTGCTGGAGAAGACTGGATTGCGATAAGAAGGGTCGTAGGAAGCTGAAGGCAGGGATCAGCGGGTCTCCTTGAGGAGGAGGACATGAGCCGAGGCTTGAGGGAGGCGCCGCGGCGTGGACACCAGGGGAAGGGGACTGCGGCAGCGGTCCCAGACACGAGGCCGTGCGGGGTGCCCGTGTGTTCTCGGGGCTGCAGGACGAGCAGGGCTCTCCCTGGGTGAGTGGGTGGAAGCCATCGCAGCAGCCCGTTCACATGGTGTTGAGCAGGTTCACGCTGGCTGCTGTGGGGGGTAGACTGAGGGGTGCTTGCGGGGCAGGAAGACCACCAGGGAGGCTGGGTTGTCAAGGCGTGAGAGATGGAGAAGAGGGAAAAGCACCAGGCACGATCTTCAGGTACTTCAGCATGGAGAACACGGGCGGGAGGAAGAGACAGAGACTAAGAGTGAGTGATGTGAGGTGAGAGGAAAACGGGTTCTTGTAAGCCATGTCAAAACCATGGTGAGCCGGGTGCTGCGGCTGCACACCCGTGGTCCCAGCAGACCCTGGAGCTGAGGCGGGAGGACCGCTGGAGCCCAGGAGATTGAGACTCGCCTGGGCTACATAGTGAGGCCCTGCTCCACCCCATGAAAACCCAACAGAACCAACACAAAAAATACGTGTGGAAGAAGACAGGTCATCCAACTGTGTCAGACAAAATGAGGGTCAAGCGGGGTGTGGTGGTGTGCTCCTGTAATCCCAATACTTGGGAGGCTGAGACAGGATCACAGGTTTGAGGTCAGCCTCAGCAACTTAATGAGATTCTCAGCAACTTAGTGAGACCTTGTTTCAAAATAAATAAAAAGGGCTGGGGGCGGTGTAGCTCGGATGTAGAATTCCCCTGGGTTCATTCCTCAGGACCAAAAAGGAAAAGAAAAATTAAAATAAGGGTCAAGAATTTGGGATTAGCGTAGGTTAGGTCATTGATAGCTCTCCCCAGTGTTTGGTGGAAGTAGGGAGAGGCACAGTAGCCTGCTGAGTGAGTCTAAGGGAGAATGGGAGACATACTAGACAGCGATGCTTGTGAAGTTTCGCTGCAAAAGGGAGCAGAGAAAAGGGGTGACAGCTGGTAAATGTAGTGGGTCAGGGGACGTTTTACTTCTATGTGGCAGGCAAAGTTACTGCATGTTTACGTGGTAATATGAAGATCTCCTGAAAAAGTTAAAGTCAGAATTCTGTGGAAGAGGAGTAGGGAGGAGAGGCTAGGCTGTGGATTCATTTTACAGGACCATGGACAGCTCCTGCCTGCCGGCTGGGAGGCAGGACTGGCTGCACCTAGTGGTAAGAATCCGGAAGTTACCTCGTAGTGCTACAAGTAGGCTGAGTGAAGTAGGAGTGTGTTCTTAAGTCAGAGTGTGGGTGGAGGATGAGGAGTTGGTGGTTTGAAAGAGGAGTAAAATCATCACACCAGAGTAGAGGAAGTAGTAAGATGCCGGCAGCATCGCAGGCCCAGCTGAGGGTCGTAAATTTCATGGGAGACGCGGGAGGCTGTTTGCTGTGATTGGGATGTTTTCTCTGGGCACATCCATCCTTAGAGGTGTGGGTACGGAGTAGGGGAAGAGTTGGGTTTAACCAAGAGTCTAGTTTTATTTTTTTTGTCATATTGGGGATTGAACCCAGGGGCATTCTACCTCTGAGCTCCACCCCAGCCCTTTTTATTTTTTAAACAGTCTTGCTAAGTTGCTGAGAGTCTCACTACTTGCTGAGGTTGTCTGTGAACCTGCTATCCTCCTCTCTCAGCCTCCCAAGTCCTGGGATTCCAGGCATGTGTCACCGTGCCTGGCTTACCAAGATTCTAGTTTGCTGGAGGCAGTGAGAGCCAAGAGCACCGAGGATGTCCGTGTGAGTGGCCGAGGGATTTAGGTTAAGGAGGGGAACTGGACTCCAGCAGGCTGAGGGGAGACTGGAGGCTGGGGTAAGGCCAGAGGATCATGGAGTTGTGGTACTAGAGGCAGGTGACGTGAGGGGGTAGGTGACTCGAAGCCGAGAGCCTCAGTAGAGGGATCTGGGAGGGCACACCATCTCCATCCTGGACACCAAGGCCGTGGGAGGAGCAGAGCCGCCACGTGACAGAGCTGACGGGAGCGGCCACCTTGGGCTGCTCAGGTTCTCATTAACACAGCAAAGCCAAAGGGCTGGCCCAGGAGGCTGGGGAGAGGGTGTGGCTCTGTGGAGAGGGATGTACGGTTTTGGGGGTACAGTGCTGGGTGTGGAGAGCTGTGCTGGGTCATTACAGGGCGTGGCGGAATTTGTCCCACTCAACTGTGTTGGTAGTGAGACTGTGAGTGTGGGGGACTCTTGGTGGAAGCCAGGTTGGGGGGGTCTTACTGGCTCTCGTAGGAGGACAGGGACCTGGTGAGGGGACCCTCAGATCCCCGCGTGTGGCCTTGCTGAGAGGCGAGGGCTTGGGCTGCCCCCCACTCCTGGATAATCTGAGGACCTGCTCGTGGGGCAGGAGGGAATATGTATTTGTGTGTGTGGTACGGGATTGAACCTGGAGGCATTTTACCTCCAAGCCATACCCCCAGCCCTTTTTATTTCTTTTAGTTTTGAAACATGGTCTCACCAGGTTGCTGAGAGTATCACTAAGTTGCTGAGGCTGGTCTCAAACCTGTGCTTCTCCCATCTCAGCCTCTCAAGTACTGGAATTACAGATGTGTACCACCACAGCCTGCTGGGAATTTATATTTTTTATGGTGTTTTTATCCTAACCTTGGAGATAAGTGAGAATCAAATTTAAAGATGAAAGTGATTTTTCCACGGTTCTGACGGCATTGCCACTGCTGCCATTTGACCCTTGGTCTTCTGTGTCGTCTTTCGTGTGTCGTTTGCCTCTGGAGACTCTAGCATCCGCGCAGTCTCATCGGCGGGGTATCCCCTGTTCATTAAGTTCGGATTGGCATCAATCTGGAGATCTGTGTGTTGTCGTCCTACATAATTATTATTTCTCTGACAATTTTCTTCCATTTTTTTTCTCTTCTGTTTCTGGAAGAGAATTTTGAATTGTCAGGGTTGATCTGTTTCCACTGTTTTTTTTTCCTTTTTTTGTTTTAGTGTAAAAAGACAATGTTCAAGCCGGGCATGGTGGTGCACGCTTGTATTCCCAGTACTTGGGAGGCAGAGACCGGAGGATCCGGGTTCCCGGCCAGCCTCAGCTACATAGTGAGGCCCTCCGCAACTTTGTGAGACCTGGTTTCAAAATAAAGGATAAAAAATAGGGCCGGGGGTGTAGCTCGGAGGTAGAA
>PVJS01050370.1:0-14341 GCA_004027185.1 Glis glis | reverse complement strand
GTACCGGGGATTGAACGCAGGGGCGTTCTACCTCCGCGCTACACCCCCGGCCCTATTTTTTATACTTTATTTTGAAACCGGGTCTCACGAAGTTGCGGAGGGCCTCACTAAGTAGAGAGAGAGAGAGAGACAGGGAGAGAGAGAGAGAGAGAGAGCTGAGGCTGGCCGCGAACCCGGATCCTCCGGTCTCCGCCTCCCAAAGTACTGGGATTACAAGCGTGAGCCACCATGCCCAGCTTCATGGACAGTTTTCAAAAGGAGATGTACAAATGGCCAGCAGGTTCAAGAAAAAATGCTCAACATCACTTATCAACAATGAAATGCAAATCAAAACCATAAGCTATCACCTCACACCTGTCAGAATAGCCTATTATCAAGCAGATGAAAATTAAGATGGGTTATGTTAAGGCTATGGAGAATATACATTGTTGATATATCTGGACCTTCATGTCCATGTAACATGATTCACTATAGCCAAGATTTCATCATGGACAAAGAAAATGTATGTGTATGTGCACGTGCACACACACACACACACACACACACACACACGCATGCACACACACACACAATGGATTATTTTTCAACAAGAAAAGAGAAGGAAACTTTGTTATTTGCAATAACATGGGTGAACCTAGAGAAAGCTATGCAAAGGTAAATAAGCCAGACAAAAACAAGTACGGTATAATATCACTTACATGTAAAATCTAAGAGTCAAACTCGTATTAACAGAGTAGAAGGGTGGTCACCAGGTGCTGGGGAGCTGGGACATGGGGAGATGTTAATCAGAGTGCAGAAGGTTTCAGTTATAAAATGAATATGTTCTGGAGATTTAATATACAGCATGGTGACTATAGTTACTTGCAGTGTTACTTGAAATTTGCTATGAGATTCCATATTAAGTGTCCTTAACCATACACACACACACACACACACACACACACACACACACACACACAATTATGTGAGGTGATAGGATCATTAAGTTGGTTGTGGTTACCATTCACAATGTATATATCTATAAAACATCATATTAAATACCTGAAACACAATTTTTAGTTGTCAGTCCTATCTCAGTAAATCTGGAAACAACTGGATTAAGACAAAATCAAGACTGCTAAAATGCTTAATTAAAAAAAAAGTAAAAGAAGAACAAAAATCAGACCTGGCCTGGGTCTTTGTTTGCCCTCCCCAGTCTCCCCAGTCCTCCCACAGCCCCCAAGGAGGCTTCTCCAGAAGGTCAATCAATTGACTGAAAACAATACATTGGACAACTGAAAACCAAGGGCTTGGGCAATTGTTACATTTAATTCTGACTGAACTGTTCATCTTTAATGCTGCCCTACTCGACGGTGGCCCTGAGTAACTGTACTCTACTTTGAGCTCTGTATCTAGGAGCACATTAGGAACCCTGAGGCTGAGCCAGTGAATACAACTGTCAGACAGCAGAGGCAGAGCCCCATGCTGAACACAGTGCTGGATGGGCCCTCAAAACGGCTCCACAACCAGAGGTCCTTCCTTCAGACCATGCAGTTTTCAAACTAACTTCAACACTTCAACAGCGGCAGAGAGACAGTGCAGCCCTGGAATGCCTGCTCGCCCTCCAGAAAATGCAGCTTTGCTTATTGTGCCATCGTAGATTTGATTTCCTCAAAACACATTGTTTGAACAGAGGATTCTGAGCCCCTGAAGCTGGAATGCCGCCTTACTGCGCCGTCACTCTTCTCTCTTCACTCAGCTCGTCTGTGTGTCCTGCACTTTTATCTGACAGGCGTCAGTGCAGCCCAGGGACAGGAGTAAACGATCTAGACATTTTAACAAGGTCGGTCCTCGCCCTCCTGGGGGTTTGATGGAGTCAGTAAGATGAGGGTAGTCAGACGTCTCCTCCTGAGGTAATTACTGTGCTCGCATTCTGCTTTGGAAGCAAGTCAGTGCGTGTTTTTTCTCACGTGTCCCTCCTCAAAAACCTGTGGCAAAAATAAGGAAGGTAGTACAACTTTTATTTGAAACCAGAGCTATGAGAAATGTCTTTTATTAGAAATGAAAAGCTATCAGTGGAAGAAAAGAAAACAAGTCCTCTAGGTACCATTATTTGGATAGAGAGAGAGAAAAAAAAGACTGGGACAAGGGTGAAAAATGAAGACATTTTTGTATTATTTATATTTTCTAGAAATACAACACATGATCTCCTGCATTTCACAGAATAGATATATACTCATATATGAATATATATAAAAATATTCTCAGAGAATGAAATTCACTTCTGCATTCAGCATTTCACAATAAGAATCTCACTTCACTCTTCAGAAACCCGGGTGGCATGCTTTTAAGCACCAATACTTCAGAACCAAATATTTTAGGCTTAATTATAAATTAATTGGGCTTAATTATGTGTGACCCCTTCAGATTAGATCTTCAAAACCAATTCAGGAATCTTGCTAAGAGGAGGGACACAGGAGCCGCCTACCTCAGTGAGAAGTATTGAAAAGTGACCTACAGAAACCACGCCCTTTAATAGACAGCTTATCATCAGGCTGTTCATGTGTAGGAGAGATCTTTAAGCCTGAGGGTCACAATGCCTTAGGGATCCATCTATGTAGGATCTAAAGCTTAGCAGCTTTTTGAAGGTGCCTTGGAGAAGTCAGCAGTTGAATACTTTGGGAACCACACAATAGCACACACTTAAAAATTGGATATGTCTTAGAAGTCAAGTATCTAATTAGCAGATTCTTGGGCTCTGCTGTGTCAAGTGAAGAACTTTCCCCTGAGAGTGACTACAGGCTTCAGTCTCTGTAAATTGAAACAATTAGTTTGCTTTTAAGATGTCAAACCAACTCAATTTGTAAAATCAGATGTATTCACACATATATTTTACAGCTCTCCTTCTTCCAGGGATGCTCTAAAAGCAGATATTGTACAGACTTTGTAACCTATTTTTAATCTTCTTTACTTTTGTCTAAGCCAGGGGTTAGAATGACTGATAACTTTAAAAATTAAGGATGAGTCGGGCGTGGTGGCACACACTTGTAATCCCAGTACTTTGGGAGGCGGAGACTGGAGGATCCGGGTTCGTGGCCAGCCTCAGCTCTCTCTCTCTCTCTCTCCCTCTCTCTCTCTCTTTCTCTCTCCCTGTCTCTCTCTCTCTCTCTCTACTTAGTGAGGCCCTCCGCAACTTCGTGAGACCCGGTTTCAAAATGAAGTATAAAAAATAGGGCCGGGGGCGTAGCGCGGAGGTAGAACACCCCTGGGTTCAATCCCCCGTACAGCAAAAAGAAAAAAAAATTAAGGATGAAATAAAATAGACAATTTCTAAGTTCCCTAAACTTTTCTCTGTGATTATTTGTCACATTGTGTAACAGAATACATAAATAACTACAATAGTATCTTGTAGAGACATTTTCCCTATGTGGAACTTTCTGTCTTAACACTGAACCTATAGTGCATACAGCCAAAAACCCCAGCAAAGTAGTCAAAAAGAGTATCACTATTTTATTTATTGATACAGTCCTTCCCTCACTTGTGAAAAAGAATTAAGTGTGCACTGCTGTAGATCAGGCACTCTGCTAATCACTGAGCACAAAACAATTAGTAAAAAGGGTCTATACGCTCATGAAGTTTACAGTCAGATCCTCAGGCATTTTAACAACCATGTATACCTAAGTGTCAAGCTTAGAACAGAAATATCATGCTTCAAGGAAAAAGGATGACCAGAAGTTATGAAAAGGGCAGGAGAAAAGGAAGATCTAGGAAGGAAGGAGAGAGACTCTAGACTTAGGATTCATTTGTTCAACAAGTACTTTTGAGTGTCTGTTGTGTTACAGTGCTTCAGAAACTGAAGACAAAAGAAAAAAAAAAAACAGAAATCCCGGTTTTCATGGGACTCCCAAGGAAACAAACATGAAAAATCATATGAAGCTGAGAAGACTTATATGGGGAAAGATATGTATTATAGCCGCCATTAATGCTTTTCTACCACCATATACCAGACACTGTTCCAAACGTTCTCCCTATAATCACTCATTTAATACACATCCCTCTATTATGTGAATGATTATGTTTCCTCATCTTACAGAAGAGAAAAATCTGGCATTTCTCCAGAAGCAATGTACAAACAAATGGTTGTTCTAGTCAAGGCCACAGTGAGTATCCTGCTCTCATCCAACACTCCCCCATCCTCACACTTCTAGCCCCCCTTGGAGACCTTCAAGAAAAGGGACCCCCTGGGCTTTGCAGAAGATAATCTGAAAAGCACTAATTGACAAAAGCTCCCTTCCTGTGAGGCTGAATGGGTATTATGACACTAACTTGCTCTGCTCTAAACAGATAATGGGTTTTTGCACATATTTTCCTTTCATCTTTTCCTGCTACCTTTTTATGAAGTAAGTAGAGGGGAAAAATCACCCCTATTTTATCAATAAACTTAAAGACTCATAAAAACATAAAGTGACTAGCACTATCTTATCAGGTACTGAGACACATTGAATGGTAGAACTAGAAATGTTCTTCTAGTCTTCTTTCTGAATATCAACTAGATTAAGTCATTCATTTAGGTAAAAGCAGACATTCTAGACAAGGTCATTTCACAAAAGGTTCAGTCGTGTTTTAAACTTGGGATTTTCATCCTCTGCCAATACTTATCGAATATTTATTATATGACTCATCACCAAATTAGGAACTAAAACCACAGAGAAGCATATGAGGGTCCTATGGAGGTTAAAATCCAGTTGATGGAAAAGAAAATGTTACTTGTGGTGTATTTTATACTAAACTAGTGTGTAGTACATGTGTTAAGAATAAATGGATGGGTGAATAGATGAAGGGCAAAAGAAAGGATGGAAGGATGGATGGTTGACTGATGAATGGATGGACAGAGGGATACAGAGAGATACATGGAGAGACAGACTGACTACCACAAACAGTAAAGAAATGAAGGCTACTAGTATACAAATCAATGCAGTAGCATTGAGGTTAATTAAATGATGTGTGCCACTAAGTATTTAGGAAGACAGGAAAGCAGGCTGTGGACAATTAACAAGGTTTTTATTGTATCGAATTCTGAAGGAATAAAGTCTTAAATGTCTCTAGAATGACCATCAAAGAAAATCTATTAGAATTGTGTTTTTAGATTTTCTATAAACATAGAAAAGAAAAAAATTCCCCTCAAAAAGGAGTAAGTAATGCCAGAAGAAGAAATACAGCATGTTTGCAGACAAGAAATAAAACCTCATGTTTGATGTGGAAGTAATTTGTTTTTGTTTTTGTTGCTATTGTCGTTTTTTTTTTTTCTTTTTTTGGTTCTAAGGATTGAACCCAGAGGCATTCAACCTCCAAGCTACACCCCCAGCCCTTTTTATTTTTTTGTTTTGAAACAGAGTCTCACTACATTGCTGAGAGTCTCACTATGCTGTTGAGCCTGTCCTTGAACCTGTGATCCTCCTGTCTCAGCCTCCCAAGTACTGGGATTATAGGCATGCGCCACCACACCCCACTGGAAGTAACATATTGGGATCAGGTAAAAGATGAAGTTGGAGAAAGAAGCAAAGAATAAAATACAGAGTGTCCTGCACACCAGGATGAGATATTTAGAATTTCTCTTCCATATACTAAGGAGACATTGTTTTAGTTTTGGGAATTTTTTATTTGATTTTTAAGTGTAATATATGCCACCTACTGTCTTGGGAGGATTATTCCATAAGATAAAGGTATGATTAATTAAGGGTGAAAAAGCAGCCTGTATTTGCTATCAAAGACCACCACAGTTTTCCTGCACAAATGTTTCTTTTCTTTTTCGTTCTATTTTTTGCTTTGTTGTTTGTTTGTTTGTTTGTTTGTTTGTTTGTTTTGTGTGCATGTGCATGAGTGTGTGTATGTTTGTGTTACTGGGATTGAACCCAGGAGCATTCTATCTCCATGTACACCCACAGTCTTTAAAAAAAAAAAAAAGCTGGGCGTGGTGGCACACCCTTGTAATCCCAGTATTTGGGAGGCTGAGACCAGGGGATCCAGGTTCACAGCCAGCCTCAGCTACTTAGTGAGGCCCTCCGCAACTTAGTGAGACCCTGTTTCAAAATAAAGAATAAAAAAAAGGGCTGGGGGTGTAGCCCGGAGATAGAATGCCCCTGAGTTCCATCCTCAGTACCGAAAAATAAAAAAAAAAACAGGGTCTTGCTCAGTTGCTGAGAGTCTCACTATGTTGCTGAGGCTGTCCTTGAACCTGTTTTCCCCCTGATTCAGCCTCCCAAGTATTGAGATTACAGGTGTGCACCAACATACCCAACTCAAATATTTCTTTTATAGCAAGGTCTTCAGTAATCAAGAAACCTGCAATAGGGCCACCTTATTACGTACTTCCCAAAACTCTCAGTCTTTTCACTCTCTTCTATCTATATAGCACTTATGCCAACCTGATGTAAAGGTAAATAGTTATTTTTTATCTGTTTATCTGTCCTACTAGCATACATGTTCCAAGAAGGCAGAATATCTAACTTCCTCACTATTTTATTTCTAGAGCTTAAAATAGTCCTTGACACAAAGTAGGTACTGAGTATTGTTTTTGAAAGAATGAATGAGTTTGATCAATAATGAATTCTTTTACTGAAAATCCACAAATCTGTAAATTCAGTTATAGTCACGTTTTGGTTTATAAATCATTAAATTCTCTCTTAGAAATTACATCCCTTAGTTAATTATTTAGCATATATTTGACACTTTAATATTTATGAATTATATCCCAAAGCACCTGAACAGAATCATAAAATAGCCAACAACTTTCTTGGCAACAGTTGTTAAACTGGTAGAAAATTTACTGTGGCTCTGTCATTTGGTTGAATGCTATCATAGATTCCAGAAGAAAATATAAATTTTTATATACTGTAACTAAAAATTCTTTCCAACAAATAGTGTATAGACCATGAGAAAAATATTTTTCAGCAAAGCTAAAAAAAATTTAAAGTATTGTTTTCTTTAATTTTGTTATGTTTTACTATGGATTAACTCAGAATTTCAGTTCTGTTTTAAGTAACAGAATTTAGTATTCAGCAGGACACACAATTTAGATGACAAAATTTTTGTTTAATAAAAAGTCCTTACACAGTAGGATAAATATATTTAAGAAATAATAAAATGTGGAAGTAAGCTGGGCGTGGTGGCACACACTTGTAATCCCAGTACTTGGGAGGCTGAGACAGGAGGATCACAGGTTTGCAGCCAGCCTCAGCAACCTCCTGAGACCCTCTATAACTTAGTGAGACCCCGTTTCAAGTTAAAAAAAAATAGGGCTGGGGGTATAGCTCAGAGGTAGAATGTCCCTGAGTTGAATCCTCAGTACCACCAAAAAAAAAATGTGGAATTATTTATTATACAATATTGTCGATGATACCAAAAGGGTTAATAAAAAATAACCAAGATATATATCAAGTCACGATTTATCTTTGGGTTTTGGATTTGGGATGCTTATATTTCTTCTCTATAATTTATGACATAAAATTTTATAAAACATTATATTAATACTTTATAAATAAGCCAAGTATATTTAAATAAAAAAGTCAAAGTAAAATAATGTTGTCATATATAGACAAAATGTACAAAGCAAATTATAGAATGCAAACCTCAGCAATTAATAATTTTAAACTAAAAAGTATAAGAAACATCAAAGGATTATGTAAACAAGCAATGACATTTAAATCCACAAAGCTCAAATCTGAGGCCTGGGCAAAAGCAGAATCATGGAGTCTGGTTTGCGAATCTGCATAAACCTAAAGGAAGAGAGCCAGGCAATGGCTTCTCTCTTAGTGCTAACAAGACTTGGATGAATTTTTTATTAAACGAAACCTGGCTCTAAGTCTACCTCATCTAGCTTTCCCACATGGAAGACCAAATTTTCTGGCAAGAAAAAAAATCAAAAGTCCATCCAACTTATTTGTTTAAGCCTAGTCTTTTGGTCCCAGTATATTATAATAATATTCATCCTCTAGGACTTCCAGAGGGGAAAGAAAAAGAGTACAGGTTGCACTCATCACACATCTCTCCCTTCCCCCAGAATCCAGGTGGAAGTTGCATAACTTCCAGCATCACTCCCAAAAAAATAAAACATTAAGGGAAAAACAATAAGTTGCAAAACCAACCATTTTCTATTTGGAATCAAAGACTTAGATGGGAAATTTCTGACTCTTGTACACTAAAGGCAACTCTAGAGACTGTAGACCAACTAAGAGCATATCTAAAGCAGCAATGTAAATATCTTGTAGCTGTGTGATCTTTTTAACATCCTATAAACTTTCAGATGGTACTATGCCAAAACCCCTTTTCAAAGATTATTTGTTTCAAAGAACAAACACACCACATTAAAAAAATAAGCATTTCTTCTGAAGATAAACAGGTATGTCCTTTAAGAGCATTGCAGAGATTATTGTTCATTCCACTAATCAAAGTTTATGAATGATCCACCTGTATTTACAACTTTTCTACCCTCTGTGGCCTTTCCTCTCAGCCTCTCTAATTTTAGTATTGCAACAAGGGTGATCTACTAATTCATGACCACATCTGTTGCCCTGTAGCAAAACAGAACTTTTGGATCATCCTTCCTCAGCCGCTTAAAACCCAATCAAGTCAGAACTAAATACTGGTATAGTTGTAATTCCATCTTTGAGCCTAGAAATCACCCTTGAATGCAAATCAAGACTATAAATATTCTGGTGACTTGGTCACACATTTCAATTTTATAGTAGAAAGAGTCATTTCAAATTTTAGCCAAATACTGAGGCAGAACCAGCCCTCTGCCTAAGGAAACAGCTTTAGGTGTCAGTTTTACTCCCTGTATTAAATTTTCCAGGGTGCCACTCCATCGATGTGGATGAACAGACATAAAATATTTGGCCATCTGAACTCACACTGAAACATCTCTCTCTCTCCCCCTCCCCCCACTCTCCTGCCCCTTAGTAAGAGATAGTTTATATATTATATATTAGTAAGAGATAGTTTATATATTATATCTATATATATTATATCTTCTGTTACAAGAACTGGGCTGCTATCCCAGTGTGATCTCATCCAAAACTTTGTTTCAAATATGTTAATGTATACTCTGCATTTTGATCTCCTATCTCCTTCCCAAATTTTCCTTAAGGAGCATGACTTACTTGGCTTCATTACTCTGAAATGTTCTAAATCCTCAACTTCTTCTCCTCTATGGTATAAACTTGTATAGCTTCTTGATTTCAGGAAGCATTTATAGAGAACACATTCCATAAATACAGTAAAAAAAATCCTTTGCAGTCCTTCAAAAATTTGAAGAGCAGTTTGGCTTACCAAGGCACTGGCTCTAGTTTCCAAGAACAAATCCAATTTAGCTCAGTCTCTAGTGGCAAGTAGTCATGTAATTGAGTATAATTTGTCACAATTGGCCGTTCTGCCTTGAGAGCAATTTGGGATTGAGCTAGTATAAACATGTGAAAAATCCTTGCCACAGTCAGCTAATAATAAAAAAAGATGTAGCATAGCAACCTACCTTACTCCAAAATAATATTCATCTATATTTCCTTATTTATATTGAATATTCCTACTTCCAAAACATCACCATTCACATAAAGGTTAGATCACTGCCTATAAGAAATAATACTCACATTTACCTCTGCAGTGGCACATTTCTGAAACTCAGTACTTATGTAACATCTCTCCCCTGAAGATTTTCCAAAGTGTTTGAAAACCCTTGATGCCTGAGAAAAAGGCAAAGGGAAACCAGATCATCTTATTTTTGACAAGCTGATTCACTTCACATCGATGTCATGTGACTACATAAATCTATTGACTCTGACATTTCTAAATGTACTGAACACAGTATGTAGAAATGAAATACCCCTGTATTTCTTGATCAGAGAAAAAAGTAGACTATTATATTTACTATAAAGGCATTATACAATTGATAGCTTTAAATTAAAAAAATGGACAGGGACCCCACAACATTAAGCACATTATTAGAAGTCATTAAATGTTACAAAAAACAGCAATAAGACTACAGACAGTTTTTTCCAATTATCATGTATGAGGACATAGTAGCACCATGACTTTCTATACTAGCAACAACTTCTTAGAATACATGACTTTGTAATATACATGTAATCATAAGCCTAAGAATAATAGTAAGAATAGTAATAGTACATAAGCATTCATGGAGTTCTGCCAATGTGCCAGACCGTGTGCCACACACTTTGCAAACATCCATTTATGAACATAACCATAACCACAATCCCGTAAGACTGGTGCTATTATTTGAGGGGGTTTATTGATGAGACTGAGGTGTAGTGAGAGAAGGAACTTGGAAAGATTCAAACCCAGGTGCCTCCGACTGCAAACCTGGAGCTCTGAAGAATAACATATTCTGTCTAAAGATAGTCAGGAATAATCATTCAGGAAGTCCTTGCATCTATATTAAAAATATTTTAAATCTAGTTAAATTGAAAAGATTTTATTCATTCTTTTTTTTTTTTGGCGGAACTGGGGATTGAACCCAGGGGCATTCTATCTCCGAGCTACACCCCCAGCCCTAATTTTTATTCTTTATTTTGAAACAGGGTCTCACTAAGTTGCAGAGGGCCTAAGTAGTTGAGGCTGACCGCGAACCCGGATCCTCCTGTCTCAGCCTCCCAAGTACTGGGATTACAAGCGTACACCACCACGCCCGGCTGAAAAGATTTTAAATAGTTAAAACTTCTAAATGTTTATGCATATACCCTTAACTAAAAAGTTAATATTATTTTCTCAAAAATTTCTCAATATTTCTTTTTCTATTTCTCTTGTTGCCTATATACATCCTGTTTATTTAACCAGGCAACATAACTCTTTTTTAGTCAGCAAAGAGTAATGCTTTAGCCGGGTGTGGTGGCGCACGCTTGTAATCCCAGTACTTTGGGAGGCGGAGACTGGAGGATCCAGGTTCGCAGCCAGCCTCAGCTCTCTCTCTCTCTCTCTCTCTCTCTCTCTCTCTCTCTCTCCTTAGTGAGGCCCTCCGCAACTTTGTGAGACCCGGTTTCAAAATAAAATATAAAAAATAGGGCCAGGGGTGTAGCGCGGAGGTAGAACGCCCCTGCGTTCAATCCCCGGTACCGAAAAAAAAAAAAAAGAGTAATGCTTTGCTAATTTAGTAGAAGCTTTTCATAAAACTGGTTAAGGTCTGAGAGTTTCTTATGACATTAAAATAAAACCAACCTGGTGTGGTGGTGTACACCTGTAATTCCAGTACTTGGGAGGCTGAGACAGAAGAATCATAGGTTCACTGCCAGCCTCAGCAATTTAGTGAGACACTCCACAGCCTAGTGAGACCCTATTTCAAAATAAAAAAATAAAATAGGGCTTGGGGTATAGTTCAGAGTTAGAACTCCCCTGGGTTCATTCTCCAGTACCACAAAAAATAAATAAATAAACAAACAAACAAATCAAGCCAGGTGTGGTGGCACACTCCTACAATCCCAGTACTTAGGTGACTGAGACAGGAGGATCTCAGGTTTGAGGCCAGCCTCAGCAACATAGCGAAACACTCAGTAATTTAGCAAGTTGCTATTTCAAAAAAAAATAAAATGGGCTGGGGGTGTAGCTTGAAGGTAGACTGCCCCTGGGTTCAAACTCCAGTAACATACAACACACACACACACACACACACACACACACACAATTAATGTCTCCTCCTATAGCACAATATACAAAAAAGCATATAATTTTGTACAACCTGATAGTCTGAAGATACATTTTCAAGCCATTAAAGACCAGTGAAAACTGGTAGTACATAAACAAAGTGAACAAGAACTGATCCTAAAGAACCATGTCTAGCTTTTTTCCCTCATCATTTTTCCAGCTTTAAAATACTCTGTTTACATTTTTGTGGTCAATAGCTTGGCCATCAAGTGCAGAGAAGGAACACATTGGATAAATTTGATCATTTTCTTTCATGAAGCTCCAATTCTCAACTCTATTGGAATACCCACTGTTTGGTCGCAGTGGGGCAGAATCTGAATGTTTGAAAATAGCTCTAAATGCATCTCAGAATAGATCAATTTCATCCCTCTTATGGGCACCAGGAAAATTAAAATTGCAAACTCCATTAAGCTAGAATTGGTCAATTGTTTTGTCCATAGAGCTATTAATAATAGAAGGAAAATACTACAAAGTAATGCACAGTTACACATTTAACAGCAAAGAGTTAATGTAGTACTCTAAAACCATTATGAAACTGTAAATTACAAAACAGGACATATATAAGGCAGAATTTTTATGGTAGGTTGTTTACAATAATGCAATATTTTTAAACATTAATTTTAAAATGTAGAAATGTAATTCCTATAGATGATGCCAGGTTAAAGGCATTAGAATCACAAGACAATAGAATGTGCAAAGAAAAAAAAAGAGAAGCTGCTTTGGGTCTCACTATATAAAAATAATTCCCTCCCACTTGCCTTCTGTATTAAGATAATCATGTTTGATTGTTTAGAATGTGCCACTATCATCCTAGAGTATCAGGAGATACTCTATCAGGAGATACACTATCATCCTAGAGTATCAGGAGATGCTGGTCTCTTTGGAGCAATTCTGATTTATATTAATTGTGGTTAAATATATCTCCCTCCATATGATTTGGAAGATAAACTATATAGGTCCACTGGGTATCACCAATTCAAGGCCCGATGGATTATAAATTCCCTATAACTCTAAATTTCTGTTTTATAACTTCTACCCCTTTATCTCTGTCCGCTATGGTCCAATTGACTTAAACTATTTGAAGGAAAGAACCAGTTTTATTTTTTCCCATTCATTGTAGATGACAATTTTACAAAATACAATGAAATGAATTATTGGGAAAAAAGTGGAATAAAAAAGACAAAAGACAAGCCTGAAAACTTTTGTTCTTATATTCAACAATATAAAACTATTCTGTCAACTAACTTATTGTAAAAATATTCTAAATGCTGACTATCAGTGTCCATACTTATCTCTTCTCAGTCTGGTAGCACTTGATTGAATCACACTGGTCCCTGGACCACACCTACAAAAGCATTGGTCCAGTCTATTTACTTAGATTTATCTTCCAATTAATAAATTCCTTCCAGACATGTATCAAATATACATTAAATCGAACCATTTTATTTAATTTCATTAACAACATTTTTTTATTTTTAGAATTTCTATGTAGTGCTTTTTATTTCTGTTTTCGGCTTAGAACCCAACTTCTTCCTTCATTTTTCTACACACTTGTAATTAGTTTAAATCCTTTAATATCTTCATTATCCTGACTCGTCCTCATTCAATTCATATTTTGGATGCCGAGCTCTCTTCTTCAGTAGAAGGTGATTTCTCTGGGGGCCCCTGTGTAGGTCAGGTTATGGAAGCTGCTTACAAAGGGTGGTGCTATTATTTTGCAGGCCATTTATCCTCAAGATCTGTGCACATCTCTAAGTTTCTCCTCCTTGTTTCTGGTGCCTGGGTATTTCCCTTACATGGTTTTAAGTGCTCACCTTTTCTTTTCTTGTTTGTGGTTTGGTTTTCCCACCTCATTTCTTTCTGTCATATTGCACAGTAAGTTGTGAATGCTCTCTATTATTGGTCACACAAAATTTTAATTTCTAAATATTAATGCCCCAAATAAAGACATCTACAAAAGAGTACTGATGATATCACTGGGAGGTATTGCAGTAAAAAGCAATCACATGTACTGATTATACATTTCAAATCACCATCTGTCAGACATTTGTATAGTAATACGTGAAAGTTCTCTACAATCACTTACACTAGCCTTTCTTCACAAAGTAAACCATATCTTGAATAGTAATTTTTTGAAAATTCCAAAATAATAAGTACAACATTTGGACCATCCATAAAATATGCATTAAAAACATGAAATTGGATTGGAGAACAAATAAGGGAGACTTTTAGGGAGATTTAAGGCATGACTGACAAATTTGTTCCCAGATAGGTTGATGATTGGTTAGAAAACTCATCATCAAATATCTACTTGTCCTTAATGTGATCACACTAAAAGGCTTACACAGAGCAAAGTAAATAATCAAGAGTAAAGAGAAAACCTATAGCATGGGATAATATATTTGCAAACTGTATATCTGATAAGGGATTAATATCCAAAATATATAAAGAACTCAACTCAGCCGGGCGTGGTGGCGCACGCTTGTAATCCCAGTACTTTGGGAGGCTGAGACCGGAGGATCCGGGTTCGCGGCCAGCCTCAGCTCTCGCTCTGTCTCTGTCTCTGTCTCTCTCTGTGTCTCTCTCTCTCTCTCCTTAGTGAGGCCCTCCGCAACCTCGTGAGACCCGGTTTCAAAATAAAGCATAAAAAATAGGA
>PVJS01050369.1:0-14344 GCA_004027185.1 Glis glis | reverse complement strand
GAGAGGGAGAGGGAGAGGGAGAGGGAGAGGGAGAGAGAGAACTTTATTTTAAGAAACTGGCTCATGCCATTCTGGGGGCTGGCAACTCTGAGATCCACAGGCCAGGCCGGCGATCTGGGAACCCAGCTAAGTGATGTGTCAGTTGTGAGTCTGAAGGTAGTTTCTGGAGGAGGCAGAATCCCTTCATTCTCTGGGGATTTTAGTTTCCTATTAAAGCTTTTGACTGATTAAAAGAGGCCCATCCATATTATGGAGGATAATTTGCTTTACTCAAAGTTTCTGATTTTTTTTTTGGTACTGGGGATTGAACCCAGGGGCATTCTACCTCTTAGCTACACCCCCAGCCCTATTTTTTTATTCTCTTTTTTTTGTGTGTGTGTGTGTGGTACCGGGGATTGAACCCAGGGGCATTCTACCTCTGAGCTATGCCCCCAGCCCTATTTTTATTCTTTATTTGGAAACAGGGTCTCACTAAGTTGTGGAGGGCCTCACTAAGTAGCTGAGGCTGGCCGTGAACACAGATCCTCTGGTCTCAGCCTCCCAAGTACTGGGATTACAAGCATGTGCCACCACTCCTGGCCTTTTATTCTCTATTTTGAAACAGGGTCTCACTAAGTTGCAGAGGGTCTCACTAAGTAGCTGAGGCTGGCCACAAACTTGCAATCCTCCTGTCTCAGCCTCCCAAGTACTGGGATTACAAGCATGTGCCACTATGCCTGGCTAGGTTTACTGATTTAAATGTTAATTACATCTAAAGAAAAATTTCACAGTAACATCTAGACTGGCGTTTGACCGATTATCTGGATAAACTAGCCTAGCCAAGTTGGCACATAAAATTAATCATTATAGGATAGTCACTCCAAATAATTAAAAGATCATTTAGACTTTAGAATTAATCAAACATTTTACAAAATTATTTTATAGAAAATGTAATTATGACTGATTTTTATTCAGTCAAAAATGAGTATGATATTGGCCAACGTGTCTGATTATAGAACTTAGGCCAAAAAATTAACGTAAATGTATTTCTCCCCTTTTACTCTCAAATTCTTGTGTGTGTGTGTGTGTGTGTGTGTGGTACTGGGGATCAAACCCAGAGGCATTCTACGTCTGAGCTACACTCCCAGCCCTATGCTATTTTTATTTTGAAACAAGGTCTCTCTAGGTTGATGAGAGTCTTGTTGGGAGCCATTTCTTTGGCTTCAGACTCTAGGTTGCATAAACAGCCTAAGGAGTTTAAAGCTTTACCAAATGAGCCAATCAGGATTTGCTTATCAGGAATCATTCTCTTATCTTTAGACTCTAAGTTGCATAAACAGCCTAAGAAGGTAAAAGCTCTACCAAATGAGCCGATCAGGAGTTGCTGATATAATAGACGGAAGTTCTCAGAAGAGGGAGTTTCTTAATCTGGGGAGGAGAAAGGGTGCTGATTGTTATCATGATTATTGATCCGCTTGTTAGGATTATCTTTGTAAAGATCTGATGCTCGGAAAAGGTATTTAAGGACTGGGCTGAATAAAGTCGGGGCTGCTGCAGATTTTAACTGAGAGCCCCCTCCTGAAGTCATCTTTTGTCTCTCTCTCTCTCTTGTTTTTTCTTAATCCTCACTCCCCCTTTCAGGGACCAATCGACTTTGCCGGCGGGCTCCGGCAGAGTCTCACTACTTGCTGAGGCTGTCCTTGAACCTGCATTCCTCCTGTCTCTGCCTCCCAAATACTGGGATTACAAACATGCGGCATCATGCCCAGCTTCTTTACTCTCAAATTTTATTTTGGGGCAGTCTTTTGTATTTGAGATTACTTGTGATCATTTTTTTTTTCTTTTTGCAGTGCTGGGGATTGAACCCAGGGCCTTGCACATACTAGGTAAGTGTGTTTGTTATACCACTGAACTACCTTCCCCAGCCTACTTGTGATCATTTTTAAACTTCTTCTAGTGTATTTGATGACTAAAATTATTTGTTCTGACTCTTCGCTGAAATATTATAAACATAGTAAAAATATGTCTAAATATACAACTTTTATTTTATATATTTCATATATTAATCACATTCAAAATAAACATTTTGAAGGAAATATAGTACATGTGTTTCCAATGTATTAGACTAGGAATAAACAGTGTTATTCCTATTATGAATAGGAATAGTGTTATGTTTTCCTTCATAATCATTATCTCCATCTTTGATAAAAGATGAAACATTCTGAGAGTTAGCTGAATTCTAATGCTTTCTAATTAATATCTAAAAAGCTTTCTTTGCTGTCTTGATTCCGTGATTTTTAAATTTGCTTATTGGCTTCTGATAGATGGATGGAGTTATGAGAGTAACCATCTTTCCTGGATAGTTGAAATAATCTTCCTAGTGGCAGATGACCATACCAAACTTCTTAAAGTCTGTCTTGCTGTTTTCAATAATAAAAATTTTCAGTTTAAATTCCAAAAGTAAGCCGGGCGTGGTGGCTCACGCTTGTAATCCCAGTACTTGGGAGGCTGAGACTGGAGGATCCGGGCTTGCGGCCAGCCTCAGCTACTTAGTGAGGCCCTCCGCAACTTAGTGAGACCCTGTTTCAAAATAAAGAATAAAAAATAGGGCTGGGGGTGTAGGCCGGAGGTAGAATGCTCCTGGGTTCAATTCCCAGTACCAACAACAAAAAAAAAATTTCCCAAAGTAAAGTCAACTGGAGCTAGTCCTTGAGAAGGCGGGATGAATTTGAATGTATAAGCAATGGAATCAATCCAGAGCAAGAAAATCAAGGAAGTGCCACCAAATACATGACTTGTCATATTTCTGACCCCATTAATTTACACTGCTAAGCAAAATAAATGCAACTCTCCCATCTTCAAAGCACGTAAAAAAAAAAAAAGAAAACAAAATTAAGTACCATAATTCTAGGATGATTCCGATTTTGTGGACGAAGAAACTGATGAGAAAGTCTGATGGCATTTCTGAAGGCTTCGGTTAATCTTTGGCAAAGCTGGGATTTAAGAAAGAGCTCCCTGCCCTGTCTTCACTGGGGCACTTCTCTGTGTCCTTCCAGCTGGCCCAGATGAATCATCCTGAGAGCTGGCGGTCTGGCTACCACTGGAAACAAGTGAGCCTGGGATTCTCCTGGAGTCGGGGGTACTGGTTCGGTTTGGGTAATGCACAGGACTGCCAAAATTCAGCCTTGGTACGACACAGAAAACGAGTGAAAGTGATGGAAACAAAAAGATGCTTGAAACATTTGCAGTGCCACCCAGAAAAATTCAAAACAAAGTCATAAAAGGAAAGATGATTGCTTTGGGGCAATGCTGAGGAATTGCAGGCTTCCTATGCGGAAATCTCCTCCCAAGGCCAGCTGTCATTCCTGAAAGATACACCCAGTTGTAGGAAGACTGCTTGGAGAGGCAGCTTTCTGACTTGATGTATTTGAGCAATTGGTTTTTTTCTTTGTTTTATGGCTAATTTGTAACATGGTAATAAAATGGACATGGGAGCCCCCAAAACATTTTAAATTAAAAAAAAATTGCCTTAAAAAGTCATGGTTTTAAAAAAAAAAACTGATTAGATAGTTTGTAGCTGCTTGGCTACAGAGATATTTCTGTGGCTGTGAAAATTTCCGCCACTTGGTCTGAGCCAAATACAAAACCTCTTGGCCTCACACCCTTTGCAGCACCTCGGTCTGTCAGTGGATGTGAAAGGAATTATGTATCAGTCAGAAACAAAGTGAAGATTTTCCCTAGAGTCTGATAAAGCTCAACGTTTTGCTTGGCCTTTAAAAAAAAATGTGTGTGTGTGTGTGTGTGTGTGTGTGTGTGTGTTACTGGAATTTGAACCCAGGGGCATTGTACCTACAAGCTACACCCCAAGCTCTATTTTATTTTTTATTTTGAAACAGTCTCGCTAAGTTACCACGCTGGCCTGGAACCTGTGATCTTCCTGTTTCAGCCTCCCAAGTACTGGGATTACAGGTGGGTGTGCGCCATCATACTCGGCTTTTTAAAATTTTCTTTCTTTCTTTAATATTAAAGGCATTTCAAAGCAACATAGACCAGATCTCACATAAATGTCATTTACCCTGACTGCAGAGAGCAAAATTATCCATTAAGTGAATCACAGACACTTAACTTTTTTCCTGCTGCAATAGTTAACAACGATTATTTTTTAAGAATTGCTGGTCTCCAAAAGAAATACGGCTGAGGTTACGGTAGAAGACAAGGGGTGTGTTTCCTTGTAATCCATAATGTTCTCCTAAATTAACAACCAGAGGGATGTCAGAAGCAAGCGTGTCCAAGCCCGGATGGTACTGCGACAGGCTTACGAAACAGAAGGAAGGGACTTGTCACAGCACGGTCTTCCCTCCCAAGGCTCACGCCCAGTGTGAGATGGCCCTCTCCCAAGGGGTTTCTTAAACACCCATTTTAGTTATTTAGTGGAGTAGATAAGGTGGGAAAATACTTAGGGAACAGAGAACTCAACTCTCCGTGCTTACAAGAAGAGTTGTTTCTGACCTTTTTTTTTTCCCAGCTAGCCAACATTTAGCTTGGAGGCTTGCATTTTGTCTCTTTGGAGACACTGACTGGCGTCTGTACTGGAGGAGGCTTGCCCAGCTGCTCAGCAAGCCTCCTGTGCACAGAGGCAGCCAGCAGCGAACTCCAGAAGACCCCAGAGAACAAGCTACGTTGCCGCTGTTGCGGGCTGTGTCCCTTTGTGGAGTGCAAATCACAAATCACATCGTGTTTACATCCCGTGTGTTTGTCAATAG
The DNA here is from genome assembly GCA_004027185.1 of Glis glis. Classification (NCBI taxonomy): domain Eukaryota; kingdom Metazoa; phylum Chordata; class Mammalia; order Rodentia; family Gliridae; genus Glis; species Glis glis. The sequence continues at coordinate 9,602 of PVJS01050369.1, read as the reverse complement.
CAATGTTGTAAAGATAAAAAGGGAGGGAAACAAGGCCACAGGAATGTGAACACGTGCTTCCACGGATACCCTGTCTCATAAAATGTCAGCTGGTGTGGATTGAAGGATGCCAGAAGCAGACCTTGACCAAGATTTTCCACACTCACCCCAAATCAGACATTTATCTTAGAGTTTCTTGGGGATATTTGGGTCTGTACTAAATAAATTACCAGCCAGGTGTGGTGGTGCACGCCTGTAATCCCAGTACTTGGGAGGCTGAGACAGGAGGATCACAGGTTCAAGGCCAGCCTCAGCTACTTAGTGAGGCCCTCTGCAACTTAGTGAGAACCTGTTTCAAAATAAAGAATAAAAAAAAAATAGGGCTGGGGGTGTACCCCAGAGGTAGAATGCCCCTGGGTTCAATATTCAGTACTGCAAAAAGCCAAAAAAATCCCCCAAAATAACAACAAACACAAAACAAAACAAAACTCCAAACAACCAAAACAAAAAACCTCCCCCAAACTAAAACTAAACAAATTACCACCACGCTTTGCAATTTTAATCTTATATTTCTGGCCAGATTCAGTGACAACTTTCCTTTATGCTGCTCCTACCTTCTCACTTGATTGAGTCACTGCCTTCTCTGCTGAGTGTTCTATTATAGCACTTGCTAATTTGTGTGGGGGGGGTGGGGAGGGTACTGGGGATTGGACCCTGGGGAACTCTGCTACTGAGCTACATCACAGCACTTTTTATTTTGAGACAGGCTGACCTTGAACTTTTGATCCTCCTGCCTCTGCCTCCCAAGTAGCTGGGAATACAGCTGTGTTCCACCACACCTGGCTTCACTTGCTCAATGTTTTATAGTTAGATATGTGTATGTTGCCTTCTCCCATCAGACTATAAATTCTTTGAGGGTGGATGACTTATACTTCTTTCTATGTCCTTATTGTCTTTAACCCAATGACTAGTCAATGAATAGCTGTCAAATTAAATGCATACATTGAATTTCATCATCTAAGATAGCATCTAAAAACATCTCAATAGTTAAAAAAAACAATAAGCACTTGGATGTATAAAGCATTCTTTACCAATTCCTAATTTGCATGATCGGATTTCATTGTATTTCATTGTATGTATTGTCCATGATTTTATAAGGCCCTGTTCCTTTCATGCTTAACTATAGGAACTAAAACAGAGAAAGGGAAAACATTTTTCAAAGAAGATTAGTGATGGAAGGGTCAAATGTATGTCAGGAACAGGATCCTAAAGTCCTTCTTAATGATGTATATAAAAAAAAACAAGCTGGACATGGTGGCAAAGGCCTGTAATCCCAGTACTTTGGAGACTGAGACAGGAGGATTAGTTTCAAGGCTAGCCTCAGCAACTTAATGAAACCCTCAGCAACTTAACAAGACCCTGTTTCAAAGAAAAAAAAAAAGGCTGGGATGTGGGATGTGACTGGCAGGTAGAACACCCCTGGGTTTAATCCCCAGTACCACAAAAAAAGAAGAAAAAAAGAAGTTGGGGTTTACCTACATGCCTTTAAATGTATTTACTCTCATATAAACTGGTAAGTAGCAACTATGCTATTTGAGTAATATGTTTTTGGTAATTGATGTTCTTCACCTGTAATAGTAAAATGGGAGGGTAAACAAGTGCTCGTTATCTTTGACTCTTCAGAGAGGCCATAGATCACCTGCAACACCGTGCTGAGCCAGTTACGTTTTTAAGAATCAACAAATAGCTAAAAAAATTGGAGTAGAAGCCAGGCTTGGTGGTGCAAGCCTATAATCTCAGTACTTGGGAGGCTGAGACAGGAGGATCTCAGGTTTGAGGCCACCCTCAGCAACTTAGGGAGACTCTCAGCAACCTAGTGAGACCCCATTTCCAAACAAAAGATAAAAAGGGCTGGGAGGGTAGCTCAGGGTAGGATGCCCCTGGGTTCAGCTCCCACTACCACTCGTTGATATCTTTCACGTTTGTGAGTCTGACTTCGTTCTCCACCCTTTTCTGGCACAAGACACTGCTACTTTATTTATGGGATCTGGACACATTTTATTTAGTTATTTAGCAAACACTTGTACAGTTCTTCATATGAGTTCATTCCAAGCAATTTACAAACTTAACTCATGTAATAACTATAACAACCCTACAAAATAGATGATATTATGATTTTTTTGTGTGTGTGGTACTGGGGATTGAACCCAGAGCATTCTACCTCCGAGCTACACCACCAGCCCTATATTATTTCTTATTTGTAAACAGGGTCACACTAAGTTACGAAGGGCCTCACTAAGTTGCTGAGGCTGGCCGCAAACCTGCGATCCTCCTGTCTCAGCCTCCCAAGTACTGGGATTATAAGCATGTGCCATCACGCCCAGCTTTTATGATCTTAATTTTAGGAGAAATCGAGGCATAGAGAAATTACATAATTTCCTGGAGATTATGTGGATAATAAGGGATGGCCGTGGTAAATGAGATGTCATTAGCCGTCGGAGTAATTGTGCTTTGTCCTATGAAAAGTCTCCTCCTTCAAGAGAGCTTAACAGAAACTGTGGTTTCTCTAATTCATCATATCTGGTCAAAAGGATTTCTCTCCACTTAAACACCTCATCTCCTGGCATTCAAAAATACAGTTGTTGTTAATACTTAACTTTTATTCCAGCAGCTTTATGCTTTGTCTTTTGTTGATATATATGAACTGAGTCAAACTGACACTTTCTAGGAGAAAGTACTATTTCTGCATCGTGTTCACTATAGTTGTGTCCCTTCTGTTCACAGATCAAATAACTCCTTAAAAACTCACTTGGAAGCTGGGCGTGGTGGTGTATGCCCGTAATACCAGTACTTGGGAGACTAAGACAGGAGGAGAGTTCTAGACCTAGCTTAAGACCAGCCTCTGCAATTTAGTGAGACTCTTAGCAACCTAGAAAACCCTGATTGTTTATTTATTTATTTATTTATTTATTTATTTATTTATTTGGTACTGGGGATTGAACCCAGGGGCATTCAACCTCTGAGCTACACCCCAGCCTTAATTTTTTATTCTTTATTTTGAAACAGGGTCTCATTAAGTTGTGGAGGGCCTCACTAAGTAGCTGAGGCTGGCCGCGAACCTGCGATCCTCCTGTCTCGGCCTCCCAAGTACTGGGATTACAAGTGTGCGCCACCACGCCCGGCTGAGACCCTGTTTTAAAACAAAAAATTAAAAGGGCTGGGAGTGTAACTTGGAGGTAAAATGCCCTCTCTCTCTCTCTCTCTCTCTCTCTCTATTGCTCTCTCTCTACCTAGTGAGGCCCTCCACAACTTCATGAGACCCGGTTTCAAAATAAAGTATAAAAAAATAGGGCTGGGGGTGTAGCGCGGAGGTAGAACGCCCCTGGGTTCAATCCTGGTACCACACACACACAAAAAAAAAAACCCAAAATGTATATTAGATGTGATGCCCTGTGCTGTGCATGGTAATGATAACAGAATCTTTGGCCGCATCACTATGAGCAGGAGGAAGGAGGAAGCAAGATAGTTGACGCCCCCTGCAGTAAAGGGCTCCTTTCGGCAGCCCGGCATGAACCGTAATGTCTGCTGGGAGCCAGAGCACTCCATGAATGATGGTGTTTCAGGTTCACTAGGCCTGGAACATGTTGCTGAGTGGGAGGCAGGCTTCCTGTCTTCTTTAACTCCCATTTGGCAAGAACACTTCATTATGTAAGGCCGCCACTGTTTATCTGCACCATATTTATGGTTTTTACAAGGTTTATTCTAAGTTTGGCAGTTATGAAGGGCTATTTTATAAAGCAAGGCTTGTAATGAGCAAGGCTTGTAATGAGCAAGATTTCAAATGAAATTTCTGCAGTATATCTAAAGTATCTTTGAATTCTTTTTTATTCTAAGGTGATTTAATGCTCTTTTGTCCCTCTGGGTCATATTCATCAGATTTAGATGAGCAGTAAACTCTTTAGGACAAGGTACTATTACTATACTGTAATTCTTAAGTTTAAAAAAATCAAAATGCATCTCGTTGCCCCTGGAAACCTAACTGGTCTAAAGAATATTTAAGTTTATCTCATTTTGGCAATTATTTCTAAAACCTCAGTTGAAGCAGAACCTAACCTTTGGAAGGCCTTTCCTTCACTGTCCCATAATCTGAATCCCATAGTATCATTTTTAATGGCTGGTAGTTAACACCCTGATGCTTATGAATGGGAGCGCTCATAAAGGCATGTCGGTGGAAATGCGGTGACATGCCAAGTGTCTACTAAGAATTAGTTCTTGATTCAAACATTATTTTACTGTTAGCTTCTTGGACATTTATACCTAACACTTACTACATAAATCTGGAAATTAATAAAACAGAACCTCAACATAAAAGAGCAATCACTTTACATGTAGTTGTTCTAAAGCTGATTTAATGTTCTTGGATATGTAAGAAAGTTTTTATGAGCAGCTTCTATGGTTTATTTCCAATGCCACCTAGTACATTTTTCATGTTAACATACATGTTATTTAGGTTATTTCTACCTGATTAAACATCTTGGAAAAAAATAAGTAGTTTAGGATTATGTCTCAGAATCTGAAGTAAATATTTCCTTCTATATATGAATTGTAGCATATTATAATAAGTTTTAGGATCCATTTTGTATTGTTCTCTGCAAGCTCTCATACAATAAAAGTTAGTCTTTCTTTTAGAATTTGTTAGAAAGAACAAAGCTCTTTTTTTTTTCTTTTGGTACTGGGGATTGAACACAGAGGCATTCTGCCTCTGAACTACACCCCCCAGCCCTGTTTTTTAATTTTTATTTTGAAAGAGGGTCTCACTAGGTTGATGAGTCCCACTACTTGCTAAGGCTGTCCTCAAACCTGCAATCCTCCTGTCTCAGCATCCCAAGTACTGGGATTATGAGTGTGTGCGACCATGCCTGGCTAAGTGCAAAGCTCTTTCATCTGTAATAAAAGAAAGAGATAAAACATCATATGTGTGTTTCTGAAAACTGTGCAATAAATTTCCTTTATAAATAAAATCACAATTTCAGTTTTTTTTTTTTTTTTGAGGTACCGGGGATTGAACCCAGGGGCATTCTACCTCTGAGCTACACCTCCGGCCCTATTTTTTATTCTTTACTTTGAAACCGGGTCTCACGAAGTTGCGGAGGGCCTCACTAAATAGCTGAGGCTGGCCGCGAACCCAGATCCTCCGGTCTCCGCCTCCCAAGTACTGGGATTACAAGCGTGCGCCACCACGCCTGTCCTACATCCCTAGCTTTTTTTATTTTGTATTATGAGACAAATTCTAAGTTGACCAGGCTGGCCTCTAACTTGCAATTCTCCTGCTTCAGCCTCCTGAGTAGTTGGAATTCTTGGTCTGTGCCACTGCACCTGTTTTAACTGTTATTTATTTATTTTTTTGCGGTACCGGGGATTGAACCCAGGGGCGTTCTACCTCCGCGCTACGCCCCCGGCCCTAGTTTTTATACTTTATTTTGAAACCGGGTCTCACGAAGTTGCGGAGGGCCTCACTAAGTAGAGAGAGAGAGAGAGAGAGAGAGAGAGGGAGAGAGGGAGAGAAAGAGACGGGGAGAGAGAGAGAGAGAGAGAGAGGCAGGGAGAGAGAGAGAGAGAAGGGAGAGAGAGCGAGAGCTGATGCTGGCCGCGAACCCGGATCCTCCGGTCTCCGCCTCCCAAAGTACTGGGATTACAAGCGTGCGCCACCACGCCCGGCTTAACCGTTATTTTTAAAGAAGTACTTTAAGTGTGTGCATGTGTGTGTGTGTGTGTGTGTATGTGTGTGTGTGTGCACACGTGTGTATGTTAGCATAAATAATCTTAGGTTTGATGAAATTCTGTCAAATTCGAAGGTCCTAGCCCAAGAAGAAATGCTTTAACATTTACTCAGCCGACAAGCAGCCATATTGTACTTTCTCTTGCCAAGCACATTTATTGTATTTTCTCTTATACTGTACTAGTTTTTTTTTGTGTGTGTGTGTGGTACTGGGGATTTAACCCAGGGGCATTCTACCTCTGAGCTGCACCTCCAGCCCTATTTTTTATTCCTTATGTTGAAACAGGGTCTCACTGAGTTGCGGAGGGCCTCACTAAGTAGCTGAGGCTGGTCTTGAACCTGCGACCCTCCTGTCTCAGCCTCCCAAGTACTGGGATTACAAGCGTGTGCCACCACGCCCAGCTCTTGTACTGTACTAGTGATTGGAGATTCAAACCAATAGAACATGACTTCATACTTCTGGAGCTCAATCTAATGGGAAGAGGAAGTAGGGTTGAGAACAAAAACTATAAATACATAAATAATTGTAGCATAGAAGTAATATACATACACACATTAATACTTTTTTAAAGGGTACTGGGGATTGAATTTAGGAACTTTCAACCTCTGAGCTATATCCCCAGCCCTATTTTTTTTTTTTTTATGTGGTACTGGGGATTGAACCCAGGGGCATTCTACCTCCAAGTTATATCCCCAGCCCTATTTTTTTATTCTTTATTTTGAAACAGTGTCTCACTGAGTTGCGGAGGCCTCACTAAGTAGCTGAGGCTTGCCGTGAACCTGGATCCTCCTGTCTCAGCCTCCCAAATACTGGAATTACAAGCATGCGCCACCACACCTGGCTCCTATTTTTATTTTTATTTTTATTTTTATTTTATTTTATTTTATTTTATTTTATTCTATTCTATTTTATTTTATTTTATTTTATTATTTTATTTTATTTTATTTTTTGCAGTACTGGGGATTGAACCCAGGGGCTTTCTACCTCCGAGCTACATCCCCAGCCCTATTTTTTATACTTTATTTTGAAACCGGGTCTCACAAAGTTGCAGAGGCCTCAATAAATAACTGAGGCTGGCCGCGAACCCAGATCCTCCGGTCTCTGCCTCCCAAGTACTGGGATTACAAGCGTGTGCCACCACACCCGGCTTTTATTTTTTATTTTGAAACAGGGTCTTGCTAAGTTGCTGACAGCCTCACTAAGTTGCTGAGACTGGCATCGAAACTGCAAACCTCCTGTCTCAGCCTCCCAAGTAATGGGATTGTGGGCATGTGAAACCATGCCTGGCTACATTAATAAAATTCGTTAGGGATGTAAGATAAACTGACAATTTATATATGCACAGCTAATTAAGACATAATAATTAATATTACAATGTCAAGATTAAGGAAGAAGAAGTGTATATTATGAGAACCAAAATCTATAGTGTGTCACTAATCATACATAAGCTAGTGACATAGTACCATGGTAAAAAACTTATGGTTCAGGAATATGATATCCTTCCATGAGAGAAACTCATCATATTCAGTGTGGGCAAAGCCTTTAGTATACATTTATTAAGTGTCTTGTCCAGTTGTGGGTCTAACAATTTCAATGAAATTTAGAGAAATTAAATGAGATATAAAAAGAAAATAAATATAGATACATTCAAATGTAGAAAAAGTCTATTTGGTCAGGAATGCTTATAGAAATTGCCTTATTTATACGGGAGAAGGGGCTAGTAGCATGAATACCTGAAATTAAGCAATACATGAAAACATGCATTGTTAGAAAATAGCAACTTTTTTTCTTTTTTTTCTTGGTATTGGGGGTTGAATCCAGGGGCATTCTTCCTCTGGGGGCATTCACCCCCAGCCCTATTTTATTTTTTATTTTGAAACAATGTCTCGCTAAGTTGCTAAGGGTCTCCCTAAATTGCTGAGACTGCACTTGAACCTGTGATCCTTCTGTTTCAGCCTCCCAAGTACTGAAATTACAGGCATGCGTCACTATGCCTGGCAATATATATATATATATATATATATATATATATATATATATATATATTTATATATTATTTTTATGTATTTAAATATATATATATATTTAAATACATAAATTGGAATAGAGGAAAGAAGACACCTGAAAAGCTTAGATGGGCGCGGAAGTGTACACTAGTCATGAGAAAAAAATGTTCTGAGAGTGAGAGTCGGGAGTCACTGGAGCAGCATTATAATAAATAATAAAAGAATAATTAAAGTTGAGAAATAGTCCTGGGAGAAAAAGCTAAAATAACAGTGCTGTTTCCGCTGGAGGAGAGAAAGCTACACTTTGTTCCTCATGGTTAAAGAGACCAGAAGACAACTCATCTCTTCCCTTTTTTCTTTCTCTCTGCCAGTTACAACATTACAGTGATATAAATGATAATGAAATGGGTCTCTACTGAGTCCAGAAATGTCCCATTTAGAGGGGATGACAAGAATTCCAAGGTCTGTGTTTTTCTCAATGGGAGAACAGTTTCATTGGAGATGTAGTGAGAGATTCATCTTGAATCAGTGATGATGAAGTTCCAGTTCCAGCCTGATGGTTCTTTTGGTTTATACCAGACCCAGGAGGGATGGAGCTTGTCCAGGAGAGCAGGCTGGTCTCAATAATACCAAGTGCTTTCTATTCCTCACTGCCCTTCTTCCCAACAGCAAGGAATTAGCCTGGCTTATTGGGAAAACAGAAGGCCTCTGAAGAGGAAGGGTTTTTACTTAAAATTGACTCAATAAAAGTTGATTAACAAAGAGAAATATTCTGGTAATGGGTAGCCATTTTCCACACATGAAGAGACAGAATAAACCAAGTCTGTAGAAGAAAGGGTTGGCTATGAGAAAATGAGAACAAGTTTATAGGAGACATTGCAAAATCTATTTTCTAAGAAACATTCGTGATTAAAATAAAAGAAAAATCTACTCAAGATAGCTTAAGTGAGTCCTTATATATTCAAGTTCTACAGGTTTGTGCAGCTTGCTGAGTAATGCCGCACTCTAAGTCGACCTGGTTTAAGACATTGTCCAGAGGTCCTGCCGGTCTCACAGGATGGACGGACATCACTTGGCACCTGGCTTTGGGCACTGAAGGAACGCCGGCCCAGGGTGACTGATCTTTGAAAACTGAAACCTGGAAATCACATTTTTTATTTGAAATCTGGATTTTGAAACAAATTCAGTTTGAAATAAAACACATTGTGGATCAAGCTAATGCTACTTGCCGAGTTGAGCCTGGTTTGTGAGGTTGCCCATTTGTGATTTCTGGCTTAACAGATTTCTGTTTAAAAGGAGCACATAGCCCCTCATAGGACCTCACAGCCAGGCATATTCCACAACCAATGACTCTAGTTCTAAAGTTTCCCATGGTTTACAAGTCCTTAGCACCCACTTTTTTTTTTTTTCTCATCCAGTGAATTTTGAGGTTTGGTACCGGTTTCCCTGGAACTAAGCTGGTTTTCCTTCACATCTGCACAATGCTCTGGTATCATAGCAGAAATCCTATAAGAAGAACGAGCAACTGGGGCTCTGACTCCAGCCAGTGAGTGGTCCTATCTTAGAAAAATGCTTGGATAAGCGGGTGCATGCCTATAATCCCTATTTTTGAGCTGGGCGTGGTAGCGCATGTTTGTAATCCCAGTACTTGGGAGGCTGAGACAGGAGGATCGCAGGTTCGTGGCCAGCCTCAGCTACTTAGTGAGGCCCTCCACAACTTAGTGAGCCCCTGTTTCAAAATAAAGAATAAGCTGGGTGTGGTGGTGCATGCTTGTAATCCCAGTACTTGGGAGGCTGAGACCAGAGGATCCGGGTTTGTGGCCAGCCTCAGCTACTT
>PVJS01050368.1:0-14330 GCA_004027185.1 Glis glis | reverse complement strand
TTGGTTTAATTTTCGCACCTTAGGTAGGGGTCGTTAGGGAAGCGTTAACCTTATATGGTGATCTTCTAGCTGATTGGTCGGGCCCACACTACCTTCCTCAGGAATGTCCAGGATGGGGGCCTTCTGACTCTGGTCAGAGTGGCCTCGTCCAGCCCAAATTATCTGGAGTTCTAAACCCAGGTGTGCTTGACACCGATTGGCTGTTTCTAGGGGTTGCTAGGGACAAGATCAGATTAGCACACTTAATGGTTTCTACAGGGTGTGGGGCAACAGGCTATAGAAACTTAACTTCTAGAAAACAGATACTTAGGCCTATCCTACTTAAAGCTTTAACTAAAGCCTGTCATGGCTTCGCTTTGGTTCTTCACCAACACCCTCCCCCAAGCCTGACAATTCCTAAAGAGGGCCACTCTGATGTTGGTGGTGTTAGGTCTACCAGGTGCTCATGTGGGGACCCAGGACACGAGACCAGGAACGGACAGAGACATGTCAACACGTGCAAGGAATGGGTGTCGGCCTCGAGCTTCCTGGGGTGGTCCTGGTCTGACTTCTATTTCTAAAATCCCTAAAATGCAGCCAGGTGTGGTGGCACACGCTTGTAATCCCAGTACTTGGGAGGCTGAGACAGGAGGATCACAGGTTCGCAGCCAGCCTCAGCTACTTAGTGAGGCCCTCTACAACTTAGTGAGACCCTGTTTCAAAATAAAGATTAAAAAATAGGGCTGGAGGTGGATCTCGGAGGTAGAATGCCCCTGGGTTCAATCCCTGGTACCAAAAAAAAAAAGATTTAAAAAAAATCCCTAAAATGCATAACTGAATATTTAAGAGGTAGGCAAATGTCATATAAGTTAAATTTTCAACTGAAATAATTTATAGCCCCACTTAAAGTTTTTTGTTTTGTTTTTTGTTTGATTATAAATTAATTGTAATGAAACCAGACAATACTGGTTCAAACTTCCTTTTGAAATGTTATACTCAAACTTAGGGGTCCATTTATACTTTTCAATTTCTTGTGCATTCTTGTATTAATTTAGTCATATTGTTCTGATGTTCTTTATTAGCTGTAGCAAGGTTGAGTTGAAATACTGACATCATGAATAGCTACACTTATTTAAGGGATAAAACCATCTGAATGCAAGATGAATGATAACACTAGTTCCCGCTTTTTTTTTTGGCACTGGAGGTTGAACCAGGGGCATTCTACCTCTGAGCTACACCCCCAGCCCTGTTTTACTTTTTATTTTGCAACAGGGTCTCACTAAGTTGCAGAGGGCCTCCCTAAATTGCTGAGGCTGACCAGGAATCCTGTGATCCTCCTGTCTCAGCCTCCCAAGGACTGGGATTACAGACAGGCGCCACCACGCCCGGCTTAATTCCCACTTTTTAAAGTAGAAAAGACCTTAAAAGGCTACTTTGGTCTGCATTTACCCTTTCTGAGATCCGATCTCATAAGTGCTCGGCATTCCAGCTGAAGTCTCCGGCATCCTGCGCCTGCAGTCTCTGTGCTCTGGGGAGAAGGGGAAACTCCTCATTCTTTCCCTGTAACTGGTTCTCAGCGGCCCAGACCTAAAGCTATGGAGCGGATTCCAAGACGGCCGAGACCTGGATGGACCATTGCTGGGTATGTATGGGGGAGATGGGGAGTGGAGAGGTGGGTGGAAAGAGGAGCCTGTGGACAGGGGGCGACATCACATTGGGGCACCCGTGCATCCTACCTGGAAGGTCTGATGTGGACCAACAGTTGGGTCCTTCAGAGGTGCAACCGTCATGGATGCGATGAGAAAGTGTAAATGGCTCTTCCTGTCCTCCTTCCTGCTCTTCCCTTGTTTCTTTTCTTTCCCCCCTTCTTCAATTCCCCTTCTGTCTGTGCCAGGTGTCAGAGCCAGAGTGAAGGGAAAGAGAAAGTCCAGTGGGGGATGGGGTCCGTGGCACAGGTCAAGCAGGCATGGTGGCGCATCTGTAATCCCAGTACTTAAAAGGCTGAGACAGAAAGATCACAGGTTCGAGGCCAGCCTCAGCAACTTAGTGAGACCCTCAGCAACTTAATGAGACCCTCAGCAACTTAATGAGACCCTGTTTCCAAATAAAAAATATAAGGCAGGCGTGATGGCACATGCCTATAATCCCAGAACTTGACAGGCTGAGACAGGAGGATCGCAGGCTCAAGGCCAGTGTTCAACAACTTAGTGAGACCCTGCTTCAAAATAAAAAAATAAAATAGGGCTGGGAATGTGGCTCAGAGGTAGAACGCCCCTGGGTTCAATCCCCAGTACCACAAAAAAATAAATAAAATAATAAAAGAAAAGAAAAAGAAGAAAGGGAAGACCCAGCACGGGTGTCAGAGTTCACTCAGGGATAGGACAGCCCAGCTGCGGGACTTGGAGCCCAAGTGGATGGGGAGAGAGTCCATGTGAGATGGGTCACCTGGTGCGGGGGTCCGAGCCCGCACAGGGTCAGCAGGGACCAGGCATGTTGAGGAGCTGGGACGGCGAGGAGGCCTCCTCAGGGGAAGCGGGAGAGAGATTGGTATCTACCGGGGATGGATCGTATGTGAGTCTACTTGGAATAATGGGAGCCCAGCTCTCACTATCAGAGAAAGGAGATACGAATGTGAAAAGGGAGAGAGGAGAATGAACCCTGCAGGGTTGGACTGGAATTGAAAGTATAAGTGAAAACTCAAAAGAAGTTCAAGAAAAATAGATACAGAGCCCGACCTGGTGGTGCGCGCCTGTGATCCCAGCCCTTGGGATGCTGAGACAGGAGGATCGCAGGTTTGAGGTTAGCCTCAGCAACGTAGCGAGACCCTGTTTCAAAACAGAACATAAACTAGAGCTGGGAGTGTAGCTCAGCGGTAGAATCTCCCTTGGTTCAATCCCCAGTACCACACACACACACACACACACACACACACACACACACACACACACTTAAATAATAAGGCATCATATTATTTTCTTTTAAATATATGTCTTTCTTTTTTGGGAGGGTACTGGAGATTGAACCCAGGGGCATTGTACCTCTGAGCTACACCTCAGCCCCTCCCCTTTTTTCTTTTAATTTTTAGTTTTGAAATGGGGTCTCACTAAGTTGTTGAGGCTGGCCTCGAACCTGCAATCCTCCTGTCTCAAGCTCCCAAGTACTGATTACTGATTACAGAAGTGTGCCACCACTCCCAGCTATGTGTGTGTGTGTGTGTGTGTGTGTGTGTGTGTGTGTATTACTGGGGATTGAATCCTGGGACAGTCTACCTCTGAGTTACGCCCCCAGTTCTATTTTTTTTTTTTTTTAGTTTGAAACATGGCCTCGCTATGTTGCCGAGGCTGGCCATGAATTTGCAATCCTCCTGTCTCAGCCTCCCAAGTACTGGGATTGCAGGCGTGTACCACTACGCCCGGCTAAATATATGTCTTAAAGGGGTTTATTAATGACCTGGGAGTGGGGCAGTCAGGAGAGCTCCCCTGGTGAGCTCCCCTGGCCCAGGTGACCCGTTCCCTCCATTCCTGGTTTGCTGGTCCCGGTCCAGGTCAGAGCTGCTCTGCGTGGCTTCCACACCCCCTCCGCTTGGCCCAGCAGAGCCCGTCTGAGACATCACTTCTGTGGGATTAGAGACAGGGTCCGGCTTGTTCCTGTATTCCCAGAGAGGAACACAATTCCAGGAACGGTTCCACTGACCCCAGAGAAGTTTCTTCCCACAATCGTGGAATGGTCGAATCCAGTAATTAACAGGTGAAGACGGAGGGATTGGGGGCCTGATTCTCCTGGTCCTGGATTCCGATGGAGCGCCCCGTCTTCCTTCATGGACCCCTGGTGCAGTTTTGCTCTCAGCTCTGAGTCTTTGCAGAGGGGCCAGAGAAAGGTCTGGCGTGAGTCACTGTCCTAGATCAGCAGTGACATTGTTCTCTGCAGGGCTCACAGTGGGCAGACATAAGAAGGGGGAAGCAGAGCCCTGCCAAGGCTGAGCCGAGGGAGGACCCCGGGCCGTCCCCGGGCTCCGTGCCCTCAGCCAACGAGGGACTGACCTACTGGCCATCCTTCATCCCTTCTCAAACCTCGGAGCAATGCCCAGGCATCTGAACGTTGTTTTGTTTTATTGGTCCTGGGGATTGAACCCAGGGGCATTCTACCTCCGAGCTACATCCCAGCCCTTTTTATTTTGAAACAGGGACTTGCTAAATGGCTGAGGGTCTTGGTAAGTTGCTGAGGCTGGCCTCTAACCGGGATCCTCCCATCTCAGCCTCCCAAGTACTGGGATGACAGGCGTGCGCCACCGCACCCTGCTGCATCTGAAGTTTTAAACAGTGATTTCCTTCAAAGAAAACAAGTTCGATTTCTAGTAACCCGAGGATGCCTCAGCCTTCACATTGAAAAGTCTACCAACTGTCCCCAAAGTCCACCCCTGTTGCTGTCCCCCTTCTGCCTGGGTGTTGGGGAGGCCGTGGGCAGGGCTGTCCTCTTTTGTTCGGCTTCTCCACCCCGGAAAGAGTTTGTGTGAAAAGGAAAAGAAACCAGCGTGTGGGCCACAATGGGGCCGTTGTTCCTGGCCTCGGGTTCCCTCAAATGTTTGCCTTTGCGTTTCACAATGGAACAGAAACCGGGGTCAAGGATTTCTGATTCCCCTCTGGTCAAGTCGAGAGAACAGTTGTTTTTCTAGTTGCTCAAGAAGGAAATGATAACAGGTAGGAAATTAGGACTTAGCGAATGCCTCCAGATCCCATCCTGGGGTTTCGACCAAATTCCCTAGTAATTGTGTGAAACCTTCTCCTACATTCCGTGCGCCCGGGGCGGGGGTGTGTAGCAAGGGGGGGCCAAGCGCTGTTGAACAGAGATTCCGGGAGGCTGTTGCTTTGGACTGAGCCCCTGCGCTAGGTCCCAGCGGACCAGACCGAACCGAAATGGGCTCAGTCATGCTAAATGCCACATCGTCAACTGAAACTTTTAGATTCCAAGACAGACTGATTTTTCCTGAAAACAGGAGATTCCAGACTACCTGAGTCACACTGTAATAAGGAAGTCCCTTCCGCTTTAATCTTTACAAAAAAGGACCTGGATGCTAACCAATCGGTTCTTTTTTCTTTTTTTTAATTGCGGTTTCCTTGTTTCTACCTCCCAAGCCCCACTGCCCTGCCATGGGCCCAGCGAGAACTTTCCATTTCATTTTATAGGATGAGGCTGCCCTGATGCATGAGCCACAAAGAAAAACCAATCCGGCCTACCACGAAATGTGTTGTAATTTTGTCTTTTTTTTTTTTTTTGCGGTACCGGGAATGGAACCCAGGGGCGTTCTATCTCTGCACTACACCCCTGGCCCTATTTTTTTATACTTTATTTTGAAACCGGGTCTCACGAAGTTGCGGAGGGCCTCACTAAGTAGAGAGAGAGAGAGAGACAGGGAGAGAGAGAGAGAGCTGAGGCTGGCCGCGAACCCGGATCCTCCAGTCTCCACCTCCCATAGTACTGGGATTACAAGCATGCGCCACTTGTAATTTTGTCTTTTGACAGCATTTTAACCAACTTCCTGTTGGATCTACTGAACACTATCAGTGATTAAGGTAAAAAGGGTGTGGTGGTGCACACCTATGATCCCAGGCACCCAGGAGGCTGAGCAGGAGGATTTCAAGTTCAAGGCCAACCTGGGCAACTTAGCAAGAACCTACCTCAAAATAAAATTCAAAAAGGGCTGGGATAAGGGGTGTGGTGGCACACACCCGCAATCTCAGTCCTTGGGAGGCTGAGACAAGAAGATGGCAGGTTCCAGGCCAGTCTCAACAATTTAGCAAGCTTCTCAGCCATTTAGCAAGACTCTGTTTCCAAATAAAAATAAAAAGGACTGGGGGTGTTGATCAGAGGTAGGTTGTCCCTGGGTTCAACCCCCCAAACTAAAAAATAAATAAATAGAAATAAAAAGGGCTGGGATGTAGTTCAGTGGTAGAGTACCCCTGGGTTCAATTCCCAGTACTGCTGAAAGAAAAGAAAGAAAAAAAGGTGGATAGAAAGGGTAGGTTCTTTGATAACCAGATGCGAGGTCGGGGGTTGCGGTGTAGCTCAGCGGTAACGCCTGGCATGTGTGAGGCCCCGGGCTCCATCCCAGCACTACACAAACCACAAAAACCAAAAACAAGAAGATGTGCAGTTGAGAAGGTAGCGCAAGAAACTCACCCGCTCTCTTCCTCCACTTCGGATTTATTCGAGCCCCGACAACGACCCACTTCCTCTTTGTTGGAAGATCATTCATGACCCAGGTGCGGTGGAACAGACCTGTCATCCCAGGACTTGGGACTTGGGAGACTTAAGGCAGGGGGATCACAGGTTCAAGGACAGCCTTAGCAACTTCACAAGACCCTGTTTCAAAATAAAAAATAAAAAGGGCTGGGGGTGTAGCTCAGAGGTAGAACGCCCCTGGGTTCAGTACCAGATACACACATAAATAAATAAATAAATAAATAAATAAATAAATAAACAAACAAACAAATATCTCTCCATGGAATGGTTCTGGCTGGAATGGTAGTCAGAGGTGTGACTCCGAGCATCAGCTCGGCTGTTCAGGGGCGAATAGTGAGGCAGGGCAGAGGACTGGGAACTGGAAGAATGAAAGCAGCCATCTGCACCCCCTTCTGTGAGGCTGGGGGAGGTGAGCAGGAAGGTGAGACTGATGGGTACCAGGGAATCAGGGCCCTGGTCAGCCCACAGATCATCATTCAAATTAAGGATCAAAATCGTGTAAAGGTCATTGGTTCCCCAAAACCCAATTCTGACCAATCATAAAAGAACAGATAGAAAAACTCAGGAAGGTTTAAAAGCCCACTCCTCAAGGGCTTAAAGGACCCTCCTTTTTGGGGGGGAGCTGCTTTGTCCTCTATCTTTCCTTAACTTAACAATTTTTTTGTGTGTGGTACCGGGGATTGAACCCAGGGGCATTCTACATCCGAGCTACACCCCCAGCCCTATTTTTTTATTCTTTATTTTGAAACAGGGTCTCACTAAGTTGCGGAGGGCCTCACTAAGTAGCTGAGGCTGGCCACAAACCTGCGATCCTCCGGTCTCAGCCTCTCAAGTACTGGGATTACAAGTATGCACCACTACGCCCAGCCCTAACTTAAAATAAACTTTCATATTTCTATACCCTTCCTGGTCCTTGGATTTCATTCATCGAGAACCATTGGACAAGAACTCCTGTTTCAACACCCCGGTTTCAGTAGCACCTCCCTGAGCCCAAGTCTCCTAGTAAGCAGACTCAATTCATGGACTCCACTCAATACCTTTGGGGGCATGTCTAACTTTGTAATTGCCCTGGATTAGGGAGTAGAGGAGGAAAAACTGTAACCTCTTAGGTCTAGTCACTGGCTCCATGAAATAAACTGACACCAGGCAGAGTAACAGGAGAAAAAAAGTATTAATTTTTAATATTACGTGCACTGGGGGAGGGGCATCACAGGAGGGAAAATTGAACGTCCCCAAAGAGCACTGAGATTTGAGAACTTTGATGCCATCTTGATGCAGGGAAAGGGGGAGGTACAGCCACTTAGGGGCTGGCAAGTGGCTTTTAGAAAAGAGGAACCAGAGCCGGGCGTGGTGGCACATGCTTGTAATCCCACTACTTGGGAGGCGGAGACCGGAGGATCCAGGTTCGCGGCCAGCCTCAGCTACTTAGTGAGGCCCTCCGCAACTTAGCGAGACCCTGTTTCAAAATAAAGAATAAAAAATAGGGCTGGGGGTGTAGCTCGGAGGTAGAATGCCCCTGGGTTCAATCCTCAGTACCAAAAAAAAAAGAGGAACCGGCCCTTCAGGAACAGATGGGAGGGCGATTGTGGGTGACAAGGTTTGCCTGGGAGTCCCTGGCCTCTAGTCTCTGCTGAGATAAGGACTCTTCCTGGGTGGAGGATCTGTTTTCAGCAGATAAGGGGAGTTTAAGGGAAACCGCCCTCCACTTCTACTTCCGCTCAAAATAATCAGTACACCAAAGTGGTGTATTTGGGGGTGGCCCCCTTATATATCCTGAGTCCCTTCAGGAGCAAAACTTAAAAAATTTAAAAAAGTACAATTTGGTGATAAACAAGATTTTCATAACTAAATAAGTTAGTGGTTTTCCATGATTACACACTTTTCTATGATCAAAGCCCAGTCCTTGAATCCGGAGTGCTTGCGTTCCAGACCTATATCTGCCACATCCTGGCTGTGTCACCTGGAGAAAACTGCCTAACCTCTCTGTGCCTCAGCTGCCACATCCAACATATACACGCTTCGTAGGTTTGGGTGAGGATGAAGAGAGTTATCACTTTATCCTAGTAAACAGTCAAGAAAAGCTAACCCTCCTCCCAGAAATATTGTTACCTTTTGTGTGGGTGTGTGTGTGTGTGTGTGTGTGTGGTACCGGGGACTGAACCCAGGGGCGTTTTACCTCCGAGCTACATCCCCGACCCTATTTTTTATTCTTTATTTTGAAACCGGGTCTCACGAAGTTGCAGAGGGCCTCACTAAGTAGCTGAGGTTGGCCGCGAACCCGGATCCTCCGGTCTCCACCTCCCAAGTACTGGGATTACAAGCGTGCGCCACCACGCCAGCCTGTTACCGTGTTTTAAGAGTTTTGTGCTGGGGAAAGGACATGACTATGTACATTAAACACATAAAAAAGCTAAAAATGGACAAATCTACACACAGGCTAAAGATGCGCACGTCGGAGTTTCGGGTACCGGTATGAGCATGAGACTTTGCCCTCCTCTTTCAGAGCAGGAGAGAGAGTTGCCCTCTACCTTTCTGGGACATGTGTCTGTTACGTTTTGAAGACCTTTTCCGTTGTAAATGATACGAAGCGAATGCAGCCAGCTTAGGCCGGAAGAGCTGTGATTGGCCCAGGTGAGTGCACAGTAGGAGAGGCAGGGAGAGAGTTGCACTTGGAGCACACAGGACCTGAAGCCTTCCTTCTTTCTACCACAGCTCTCTGTGTGCCCCAGTGCCCCTCGCTTCACCCCCCAGGGCGACACAAGGGTCAGCAGACTGCCTGGTTTGGAGGCCTTTAAGAGTCCTGCAGACCCTGTGACCACGCAGCTGACCACCAGCAGCTTCCAGGCCTCCATCCCCAAATCCCAAGAGCTTGGAGTAAGGTGGATTTCTCTCTCTCAGAAGCTTCTAGAAAAATCTTGAGGCCCTGATGGGTGTTCTTTGGTATTCTGGACTTACATATACCAGGTCCTAGAACTGGGCCCTGGGGAGACGTGAAGGGCTGAGGGGGGCAATTTATCAGAATAATGGCAGGGAGGGAGACAAGCAAACATATTGGGTGTCCACTGTGACGGCCACACACTCAGAGGCAGCCAGGCCTATGTTTTCAAGCGCTTTACGAATCGGGTGCAAAGAATCAAAGATTTAACAGGCTGGCCAGGCGTGGAGACACACACCTGTTATCCCAGTACTTGGGGGGCTGAGACAGAAGGATCTCAGGTTTGAGGCCAGCCTTGGCAACTTAGCAAGACTCTCAGCAACATAGCAAGACCCTGTTTCAAAATAAAAAATAGAGCCGGGCGTGGTGGTCCACGCTTGTAATCCCAGTACTTTGGGAGGCGGAGAACAGAGGATCCGGGTTCGCGGCCAGCCTCAGCTCTCTCGCTCTCTGTCTCCCTCCCTCTCTCTCTCTCTCTCTCTCTCTCTCTCTCTCCCTACTTAGTGAGGCCCTCCGCAACTTCGTGAGACCGGGTTTCAAAATAAAGGATAAAAAATAGGGCCGGGGGGCATAGCACGGAGGTAGAATGCCCCTGCGTTCAATCCCCAGTCCTGCAAAAATAAATAAATAAATAAATAAATAAATAAATAAATAAAAAGAGCCGGGTGTGGTGGCGCACTCTTGTAATCCCAGTATTTGGGAGGCTGAGACAGAAGGATCGCAGGTTCGTGGCCAGACTCCGCAACTTAGTGAGACCTTGTTTCAAAATAAAGATTAAAAAATAGGACTGGGGAGGGGTGTAGCCCAGAGGTAGAATGCCCCTGTATTCAATCCCTGGTACCGCAAAAAAAAAAAAAAAACCAATAAAATAAAAAAAAGAATGGGCTAAGCTGAGGTTGTAGTTTGAAAGTAGAATACCCGTGGATGCAATCCCCAGCACCAAAGAATGAATATATACATATATATATATATATATATATATATATTTTTTTTTTTTTTTTTTTTTTTTTTTACAGCCTGGACATCATAGTCCTGGGCTGTAACACATCAATTTTTCCTGAGGTCTGAGTCATTCATAAACATCCATTCATTCATCGATCACGGACAGGCCTTGGGGTCATGAGGGTTTATTGATCCAGCAACCAGGAGTGCTCCTGTGGCCACAGTGCAGACGGCGTGGGGCCTAAGGGGCCAGGCACCAAGTCCTGCCCTCCTGGGAGCCTGCAAGGAGACAGGGCCACGGAACCGGGGATCCACAAAAACAAACGGCTCACATTCACTCCAAATGGCAGGGTTTCCATGAACATTATGTTTGTCAATTTTCCATTATCTAAATTGCTTGTAAAGTTGGGTTAAATATATATTTTTTTTCGTCTTGCTCTGGACTCTGACACCCGCGCCCTTTCAAGTCTGTTTCTCATCCCACGGGCCCATCTGGAAGCGCTAAGACAGATCTTTTTTTTGTAAACGTTGCTAAACACCGTGGAGAGCCAGGTTGTTTTCATTTCTCCGGTTCTGCCCCGGCCACCTCCAGGGCTCCGGGAGCCACGGGAGGCATTTTCCAGAGATATTTCCAAAATAAACACAGCTCGAGAGGCCGGCTGGGCAGGCCTCGCCGCAGCCCGCAGCCAAGCTCCCCTGCTCCGGGAGGGAGGAGAGACCCCGACCTTCCAGAAATACCCAGCACAGCCAGGTCTCTACGGAATTCGAATTTGTATTTTTGAGTCAACGCTGTAACAACCGCAGGAAAGGCCCCCCTTTTTTATGGCTGGGTGTACTTTATTGATAGTGAAATGTTTCAGGCTTCTTTTTCTATGGCTATTAAGAAAGGAATTTCACATTCTGAAACTGAGGGAGCACAGCGGGCCCCAGAGAACAGTCCACGTTAGTCAGACTGTAGAGGTTGTTCTGACCCAGCAATGGGGAGAGCTCAGAAAAATTCTACGGGATTGAGAAATATTCCTGGTCCTAAGCATGACCTGCTAAATCGGGACCACCCGATGCCCTTAATGAAGCTTAAGTAATAAAAACAAGCCGGGTGTGGTATAATTGCAGTATTTGGGAGGCTGAGACGAGAGGATGGCAGGTTTGAGGCCAGCCTCAGCAACTTAGCGAGACCCTGTTTCAAAATAAAAAATAAAATAGGGCTGGGAGTGTAGCTCAGAGGTAGAATGACCCTGGGTTCCATCCCCAGGAACAAGAAAAATATAAGACCGTGAACCAACACTGATGATCAGTAGAGGTCTGACCTTCCCATGGAAGCTTCGAGAAGACTGTATCTGACATCTCAAGTATAAATTTCTTTCGGCGCATGCTCCGGAGCCCTGCACGGGTGTCATCCTGCTCAAGGGTGGCCGTGGCATCCGCAGAGGCACAGAAAGGCGCCTGCTCTCTCAGGAGGCAGAGACTTCGGGATTTATGAGTTGGTAGGTCTGGCGTTCAGTTTTAAGTTCTCTGGGGTCGCCATCTTGGGTTATACCAAAGTTGGCAGCAAAGTCTTATTGAAAGTAAGAGCCTGGTCTCGCTAACCCTAGAAAGGACTGAAGGAAGGTTCTGGAAAGTGGCCGTGGTGTTCTTCAGGAATCTAGGCTGCAGGAGTGCAGAAGGTGAAATTTGCAGTCGTACGCTGGCTGGCTGGAGAGGATTCATAGACAAGTCTGTGAAGTGGGGAGAACTTGGTGGCAGAAAAGCTTCCTGCAGCCAGGAAGGCAGGCAGGAAAGGTGACTCTAATTCCAGAATTACCTCTAGTGCGCTGGCTGCCGTGGCGCACGCCTGTCATCCAGTACTTGGGAGGCTGAGTCAGGAGGATCGCAGGTTCAAGGCCAGCCTCAGCAATTTAGCGAGACCGTGTTTCCAAATAAAAAATAAAATAGGACTGGTAGCTCAGAAGTAGAATGCCCCTGGGTTCGATGCCTAGTGCCACAAGATTTATTAGATAGATAGATAGATAGATAGATGATAGATAGATAGATAGATAGATAGATAAACAAATGCAGCATCACAACCAGCAAGCTCTGAGAATTTGGGTTACATAAAAAACTTAGACACATACACTGCGTCAGGCCCACGGTCAACTCGGCACCCTGTCCAGTCTCCACAGCCTGTGTTCTTTGTCCCCCGGACCCCAGGCTCCTGCTGGTGGCCTCTCTCTTCAGTCCAGCGCTGCAATAGTTTGTACTTGCGGATGAACGAAGACACGAGAACCAACCTCAGGACCCCATGAGGCCTAAAACCTGTACATAATATTTTGGTTCTGAGCTCTTTTACTTTATAATTCCTCAATAGACTTTTTCTTTTTTCTTTCTTTCTTTCTTTTTTTTTTTTTTTGGCACATGGGATTGAACCCAGGGGCATTCTACCTCTGAGCTACACCCCCAGTCCTTTTTATTTTTTCTGTTGAAGCAGAGTCTCACTAAGTTGCTGAGCGTCTCACTAAATTGCTGAGCCTGGCCTCGAACCTGTGATTCTCCTATCTCAACCTCCTAAGTACTGGGGATTATAGGTGTGTGCCACTGCACCCAGCTCAGATTTTTGTAATCATGGATGGATGTTAAATTTATGCTTTGTTTTCTTTCATGGAGTAAGGCGATGTTGTAGGTTTTCTCCTTAGATCTATTGATGGGAAAATTACAATAGATTTTCCTGGGATAAGCTTTATCTTTCTCATATATTCCTTGACTACCTGCTAGTATTTTTCTTGCAGCTATATCTTGAGTAAAACTGGTCAGGAATTCTCCTTTCTTTCTTCCTCCTCCTTCTCCCTTCTCTTCCTCCTCCTCCTTTTTTTTTTTTTTTTTTGGCAGTACTGGGGATTGAACCCAGGGGCATTCTACCTCCGAGCTACACCCCCAGCCCTATTTTTTGTTCTTTATTTTGAAACAGGGTCTCACTAAGTTGCAGAGGGCCTCACTAAGTAGCTGAGGCTGGCCGCGAACCCAGATCCTCCTGTCTCAGCCTCCCAAGTACTGGGATTACAATCGTGCGCCATCACGCCTGGCAGTCTTGCAGATTTTCTCCTTTGATCTACTGATGGGAAATTACAATAGATTTTCCTGGGATAAACTTTATCTCTCACATACATTCCTTGTCTCTTTGCTAATATTTTGCTTACAGCTATGCTCGTGGGTGAAACTGGTCAGGAAGTTTCTTTTTCCTTTCTTTTTTTTTTTTTGGTATTGAACCCCAGAGTATTCTACCCAGAAGCTATACCCCCAGCCTTATGTATGTATGTATGTATGTATGTATGTATGTATCTATCTATCTATCTATCAATTTATTTATTTTGGTACTGGGGATGGAACCCAGGGGCATTCTACCTCTGAGCTCCACCCCCAGCCCTATTTTATTATTTTTTATTTGGAAATAGGGTCCCGCTAAGTTCCTGAGGCTGGCTTCCAACCTGCAATCCTGTCTCAGCTTCGCAAGTACTGGGATTACAGGCGTGTGCCACCACGCCGGGCTCTTCTTTCATTTTGAAACAAGGGTCTCACTAAGTTGCTGAGAGTCTCACTAAATTGCTGAGGCTGGCCTCGAACCTGCAATCCTCCTGCCTCAGCATCACAAGTACTAGGATTACAGGCGGGCACCACCTTGCCCAGTTCCCAGCCCTTTTTATTTTGAAACAGGGTCTTTCTAAGTTGCCGAGGCTAGCCTTGAACCTGCGATCCTCCTGTCTCAGCCTCCCAAGTCCTGGGATTTCAAGTGCGCTCCCCCATACCTGGCTAGGAATTCTCCCTTCTTGCATTGTTCTTGTCTGGTTATACAACGGGGTTTGAGTTTCATGCCGTGAGTTAAGGGCTGTTCCCTTCATCCCTGCTCCTTGGAAGCGCGCGTGCAGGGCCGGGGCAGCTCTTCCTTGAACACTTGGTGAGTCTGTCTGTTGTCATCTGTGCTTAGCATTTCCTGGAGGAAAGATCGTATCTTCTCTGTCCATGTCTTGAATGGGCTTAGAACCAGTCGACTTACTATTTCTTCCTGAGTCACTGTTGATAAGGAGAACTGCTCTGGAAATTTATCAGTTAGGGTCCTAATGATGTCTAGAATGTCCTCTTACTGTTTGAGTTCTGCTATATCTGTATTTATGTGTGCCAATTCAGTCTAAGTATTGTTGTTGTTATTATTATTATTATTTAGTGTGTGTGTGTGTATGTGTGTGTGTGTGTGTGTGTGTGTGTG
>PVJS01050367.1:0-14345 GCA_004027185.1 Glis glis | reverse complement strand
CCTCAGCTCTTTCTCTCGCTCTCTCTCTCTCCCTGTCTCTCTCTCTCTCTCTCTCTCTGTCTCTCTCTCTCTCTTTCTCTCTCCTTAGTGAGGCCCTCGGCAACTTTGTGAGACCCGGTTTCAAAATTAAGTATAAAAAATAGGGCCGGGGGTGTAGTGCGGAGGTAGAACGCCCCTGCGTTCAATCCATGGTACCGAAAAAAAAAAAAAAAAGGCCTTGGACATTTTTTTTTTTTTTTGCAGTACTAGGGATTGAACCCAGGGGCATTCTACCTCTGAGCTATACCCCCAGACCTATTTTTTATTCTTTATTTTGAAACAGGGTCTGATTAAGTTGCAGAGCGCTGCATATATAAAAGGCCCCATACATATATAAAAGGTGTAGCTCGCCGGGCATGGTGGCGCACGCTTGTAATCCCAGTATTTGGGAGGCGGAGACCGGAGGATCAGGGTTCATGGCTAGCCTCAGCTATTTAGTGAGGCCCTCTGCAATTTAGTGAGACCCTGTTTCAAAATAAAGAATAAAAAATAGGGCTGGGGGTGTAGCCCGGAGGTAGAATGCCCCTGGGTTCAATCCCCAGTACCACAAAAATAAAAATCAAGCCAGGTGCAGTGGCTCACACCTATAATCCTAGTACTTGGGAGGCTGAGACAGAAGGATCATGGCCAGCCCCAGCAACTTAGTGAGGCCCTCTGCAATTTAGTGAGACCCTATTTCAAAATAAACAAATAAAATAAAATAGGGCTGGGGGTATAGCTCAGAGGCAGAATGTCCCTGGGTTCAATCCCCAATACCACAAAAATTAATAAATAAAAATCAACATCTATAATTGTTATTATATAGAAAAATATGACCAACTTGACCCAAATGATATAAAATACTCCATACAATAAGAGCAGAATATATATTCTTTTCAAGTACACACAGAACATTCATCAACATAAACTATACTGTGGGCCATACGATAAGCCAAATAAAGTATCTTCTTTATCCACAAGAGAATTACACTACAAGCCAATAACAAAAAGTTATCTGGAAAATCCCTAAACATGTGAAGTTAAACTAAATTAATTTTTTTAAACGATGCCTTTCTTAATAGTACATAGGCCACAGGAGAAATCACAAAGAAATTTTTAAAATACTGAAAATTATATAAAAATTTTAAAATAATATATGAAATACATATGAACTAGGTAAGCAGTGCTTAGAGGGAAATATAGAGCACTAAATGCTTACAAGAGAAAATAAAGATCTCAAATAAATGATTTGATCTTTTACCAAAAGAAACTGCAAAGCCAGGCATGGTGGCCCACACTTATAATCCCAGTATTTGGGAGGCTGAGACAGGAGAATCACAGGTTCAAAGCCAGTCTCAGCAATTTAGTGAGGCTCTCAGCAACTTAGCGAGACCCTGTTTTCAAATAAAAAATAAAATAGGGCTAGGGGTGTAGCCTGGAAGTAAAAGGCCCCTGGGTTCAATCCCCAGTACCCCACAAACCAAAAAAGCAACTGCAAAAATGAGTACCAAAATAAAATTAGATAGAAAGAATAAGTTCTAGTGCTGTACAGCAGGGTAGGTAACTATAGTTTATAAAAATCTATTATAGATTTAATGAAGAACTAGAAGAGAGGAATCCAGAGGCTTCAAACATAAAGAAATGATAAATAAAAATGCTAAGCCGGGCATGGTGGCGCACACTTGTAATCCCAGTATTTGGGAGGCTTAGAAAGGAGGATTGCAGGTTCAAAGACAGCCTTAGCAAGTAGTGAGACTCATCAACCTAGCGAGACCCTGTTTCCAAATAAAAATAAGAATAGGGCTGGGGGTGTAGCTTGGAGGTAGAATGCCCCTGGGTTCAATCCCCAGTACCACACACACAAAAAATGCTAATTACCCTGATTTGATCATTATACACTGTGTAGATATATTAAAATATCATGCCTCAGTTACTTAGTGAGGCCCTCCGCAACTTAGTGAGACCCTATTTCAAAATAAAGAGAGTAAAAATCGAGCTGGGGGTGTAGCTCGGAGGTAGAATGCCCCTGGGTTCAATTCCTGGTACCGCCAAAAAAAAAAAAAAAAGAAATTTTGTTTAGTTTTGTTAGAACTGGAGATTAAATCCTCACATATGCTAGGTAAGCACTCTATCACTAAGCTACATCCCCAGTCCTTTTAAATTTTATTTTGAGAGAGAGTGTCACTAAATTGCCCAGGCTGGGCTTGAACTGTGGTCTTCCTGCCACAGGCTCCCAAGTAGCATGCACCACCATACCCAGCTAAAAATATATATGTTTTATAGCTGGGCGTGGTGTGGTGCACGCTTGTAATCCCAGTACTTGGGAGGCTGAGACCAGAGCATTCGGGTTCGCGGCCAGCCTCAGCTACTTAGTGAGGCCCTCTGAAACTTAGTGAGACCCTGTTTCAAAATAAAGAATAAAAAAATAGGGCTGGGGATGTAGCTCGGAGGTGGAAAGCCTCTGGGTTCAATCGCCAGTACCGCAAAAAAAATAAAATAAATAAAAAATATATATTTTTTTAAAGAACAATAAGAAGCCAGGCATGGCGGCACTCACTTGTAATCTCAGTCCTTGGGAGGCTGAGGCAGGAGGATCACAGGTTTGCAGCCAGCCTCAGCTACTTAGTGAGGCCCTCCGCAACTTAGTGAGACCCTGTTTCAAAATAAAGAATAAAAAATAGAGCTGGGGGTGTAGCTTGGAGGTAGAATGCCCCTGGGTTCCATCCCCAGTACCTCAAAAAAAGAAGAAAAAAAGAACAATAAGGTTAGAAAACCATAGTTATATTTCCTCACCCAATTTAGGATTCTGGGAACACAGTACCTTCTTTTTTTTTTTCTTTTCTGTTTTTGGCAGTGCTGGGGATCCAATGCAGGGCCACACATGATAGGCAAGTGTTCTACCACTGAGCTGTACCCATGGCCTTGAGCACAGTACCTTAATGAACACTAAAACATACTTGAAATTAAAGAAGAAAAAGAAGGAAGAGAAGAGGGAAGAAGAGCTGAAGCTGCAAAAATAAGAGTTTAAATTAAACACAAGAAAATATTAAAGAATAGTAATCAATGAAATTGAAACAGAAAAAGGAATATTTGGGGGGAATAAAATCGAAAGTTGGTTGGTTGAAAAGATCAATAAAATGTACAAACCTCTAGTTAGATTGATCAAGAAAAAAGAGAGAAGACAAAAATTACCAAAATCATAAACTGAGGGAACATCACTACTAATCCTGTAGACATAAGCAAAATATAAGAGTATTATGAATACTGAAGAGCCAAAATAAAGCCATAACAGGCTTTAGTTAAAGCTTTAAGTAGAATAGGCTTAAGTACCTGTTTTCTAAAAGTTAAGTTTCTATAGCATATTGCCCCCACACCCTGTAGTGCCCCACACCCTGTAGAAACCATTAAGTATGCTAATCTGATCTTGTCCCTAGCAACCCCTAGAAACAGCCAATTGGTGTCAAACACACCTGGGTTTAGGAATACAGATAATTTGGGCTGGGCGAGGCTATGCTGACCAAAGTCAGCAGGTCCCCGCCCATCCTGACAAAGATACTGTGGGCCCCTAACCGGCTAGAGGTCACCATACAAGGTTAAGGCTTCCCTAACGATGACCCCTACCTAAGGCACGAAAGTTAAACCAACCAGGGAACGCCAACAAACTTATGTTTTAAACTACCCTATCAATGTAAAGGTGGGGTGGGCTGCCTCCTTGGGGGATAAAAGCTTTGTTCTCAGAGAGCAAGGGGCTTCTCCCTGTGACCACTGCGTTGGTGCACGGTTGGGGCCCATGCTCGAGCTTGAATAAAGGACCCTCGTGTGTTTTGCATCAGAATCGGCTCCTGGTGGTCTTTGGAGGGATCATGAACCTGGCACTTCAATATTATGGCAATAAATTTGATAACTGAGATGAAAAATATTTCCAAAGCTCTCTCTAAAGAAACAGATATCCAGAACAATTCTACATCTATTTAAAAAAATTGAATTTGTACTTAAAAACTCCCCAAAAGAGAAAAATCCAGGCTAGGACTACTTCACTCCAATATTCTAGTCAAACATTTAAGAAAGAACTAACACCAATTCTATATGAAAATATTCCAGGAAATAAGAGAGAATAGTTTCCAAGTCATTTTATGAAGCCTGAATAACCCTAATGTCAAAAATGGATAAAGGCACTGCAAAAATAAGAAAACTACAGACCAACAGCCCTAATGAACACAGATATAAAAATCCTTTAAAAAAAATTAGTGAGCCAGGCGTGGTGGCGCAGTTTGTAATCCCAGTACTTTGGGAGGCGGAGACCGGAGGATCCGGGTTCGCGGCCAGCCTCAGCTCTCTCGCGCTCTCTCTCTCTCTCTCTCTCTCTCTCCCTGTCTCTCTCTCTCTCTCTCTCTCTCTCTCTCCTTAGTGAGGCCCTCTGCAACTTCGTGAGACCCGGTTTCAAAATAAAGTATAAAAAATAGGGCCGGGGGGCGTAGCACGGAGGTAGAACGCCCCTGCGTTACATCCCTGGTACCACAAAAAAAAAATTTTTTTTTTAATTTAAAAAATTAGTGAACTGAAGCCAGATGTGGTGGCACACACCTGTAATCCCAGTATTTGGGAGGCTGAGACAGGAGGGTCTCAGGTTTGAGGCTAGACTTAACAATGTAGCCAGGCCCTCAGAAACTTAGTGAGACTCTATTTCAAAATAAATATAATAAAATAGGGCTGGGGGTGTAGTTCAGAGGTAGAGGATTCAACCCCCAGTACCACATAAATAAATAAATAAGTAATTAAATATTAATGAACTGAATCCAGCAATACTTAAAAAGGTTAGCACATCATGACCACATGGGGCTTAACCCAGGAATACAAGATTTGTTGGTATAATATTCCAAAATTCAATCAGTGTAATTTACTATATCAATAGATAAAATTATGGGGCATAGAAGACAGAAAGTACAGGTTATGTACTGGACATTTTAGCAGCTTGTGTCATTACCTGGCACATCTCCAAAGGTATCATTTATATTATAGCCACTGTATTATTCCACATGAATGATATCCCTGGCACTGTGCAAGATGATGAACTTGCAAATTTGTGAAATGGATACCCAAAAATCAATGCAATCTTGAGTTGGACTAACAGGAATAAAACATCCAAGTAAAAACATATTATCTTCCAGATATTCCACATGATCCTATTCACACCATACCTGGAATATTCAGTTTAGTCCTGAACTCTATACTTCAACGGGGACAACAAAATTCACCAAAGGACCAAGGCAATTATGACAAAGGAGTTCTAAACATCTCACATTAAAAAAGAAGAGTTGAGCCGGGCATGGTGGCGCAGCTTGTAATCCCAGTACTTTGGGAGACGGAGACCGGAGGATCCAGGTTCGCGGCCAGCCTCATCTCGCTCTCTCTCCCTCTCTCTCTCTCTCTCTACCTAGTGAGGCCCTCCGCAAGTTCGTGAGATCCGGTTTCAAAATAAAGTATAAAAAATAGGGCCGGGGGTGTAGTGCGGAGGTAGAACACCCCAGGGTTCAATCCCCGGTACTGCAAAAAAAAAAAAGAAGAGTTGAGCCGGGCGTGGTGGCATACACTTGTAATCCCAGTACTTGGGAGGCTGAGACAAGAGGATCACAGGTTTGCGGCCAGTCTCAGCTACTTAGTGAGGCCCTCCGCAACGTAGTGAGACCCTGTTTCAAAATAAAGAATAGGCCGGGCGTGGTGCACGCTTGTAATCCCAGTACTTCGGGAGGCGTAGACCGGAGGATCCGGGTTCGCGGCCAACCTCAGAGCGCATGCGCGCGCGCGATCTATCTCTCTCTCTTTCTCCTCTCTTTCTCTCTCTCTCTACCCTAGTGAGGCCCTCCGCAACTTCGTGAGACCCGGTTTCAAAAATAAAGCATAAAAAAAATAGGCCGGGGGTGTAGCGCGGAGGTAGAACACCCCTGCGGTCAATCCCCGGTACCGCAAAAAAAATAAATAAATAAAATAAAAATAAAGAATAAAAAAAAATAGGGCTGGGAGTGTAGCTCAGGGGTAGAATGCTCCTGGGTTCAATCCCCAGTTCTACAAAATAAAAAGAGTTGAAGAAACTGTAAATATTTAACATTTTTAACATTCAGAATAAAGGCCATGGGGAGAATATACTGTGATTTAATTATGTGTTTATATTCTCTATGTCCTCAATACAGTCAGTTCCCTAAGAGAAGAATTCATGCCCTATTACCTTTGTATTCCCAATCCCTATCACTAGTCCTGGAACATGCTAAGTCCTCAAACATATGAGGGTTCAAAAATAGAAAAAAACTGGGGAGGAGCGGCAGCGGCCGGGCATCGCAGCTTCGGAAGGCCCCCGCGCGCCGCGGTCCGCAGCACCCGCACGCGCCCCCCGCGCCGCCAGGATGCCCAAGAGGAAGGTCAGCTCTGCCCAAGGCTCAGCGGAGGAGCCCAAGAGGTCGGCGCGGTTGTCAGCGAAACCTGCTCCTGCAAAAGTGGAAGCGAAGCCCAAGAAGGCCGCGGCAAAGGATAAATCTTCTGACAAAAAAGTGCAAACAAAAGAGAAGAGGGGAGCAAAGGGAAAACAAGCCGAAGTAGCTAATCAAGAAACTAAAGAAGATTTGCATGCAGAAAACGGAGAAACTAAAAACGAGGAGAGTCCTGCTTCTGACGAAGCCGAAGAGAAAGGAGCCCAGTCTGATTAATCACACACCATGTCTTATCAGTGGTCCCTCTGTCCCTTCTTGTACAATCCAGAGGAATATTTTCATCAACTATTTTGTAAATGAAAGTTTTTTAGTAGCTCTAGAAACATTTTTAAGAAGGAGGGAATCCCACCTCAATCCCATTTTTTAAGTGTAAATGATTTTTTTTAGAGGTGAAATCATTTGCTGGTTGTTTATTTTTTGGTACAACCAGAAAATAGTGGGCTATTGGCTTATGGGAGGCTTCAACTGTCTCTGGTGTCAGCTCAACATTCCATAGGTGGGGGGTTAGTTTTATATCCTACAATACAAAGCATAAATACTTAATGGCAATTTGGAGTCGCAGTCATGCATCTAATGTCTTGAGTATTTTAAATTCTATCCCCATGTTACTGTTTAGTAGAATTGTTTCCTAAAGAAAACCACTCCTTGGTCATAACCCTGTCAGAGTTATGTGTACTCTGTAACATCTTTGGTAGTGGTAGTCCAGTTTTCTTAATAATTTTGTTTAATGTGTTGTGAAAGATGGGAAATTTGCATATGTCGTGTATATGATATAAAGTTGTGAATTGATGAGACTTAAGTAACAGCTTATTAGCATTTGAAGATATGGTACTTGATACCTCTTATGGGAAAATTTGCCTCCAAATTTGAAGCTGGAAAGTCGCTGGAATAACTCTGAAAAAAAATCACAGTATACAGCTTTCTAGATTTTCAGTACGTGAGTTAAATGTGTACAAAGTGAAATGTCTGTGAACTGGTCCTCAACACAACCAATAAAATCTCAATAATAAAAAAAATAGAAAAAACTAAACTTCTTTTTTGTGTGTGTGTGTGTGTGGTACTGGGGATTGAACTGGAGGCATTCTACCTCTTAACTACATGCCCAGCCCTATTTCATTGTTTGTGTTTTTTTTATTTGGTTTGGGTTTTTTTTTTTTTTTTTTGTGGTACCAGGGATTGAACCCAGAAGCATTCTACTTCCAAGCTACACCCCCAGCCCTATTTTTTACTCTTTATTTTGAAACAGGGTCTCACTAAGTTGCAGAGGGCCTCACTAAGTAGCTGAGGCTGGCCACAAACCTGTGATCCTTCTGTCTCAGCCTCCCAAGTACTGGGATTACAAGCGTGCACCACCACACCCAGCTTCATTGTTTATTTGGAAACAGGGTCTCACTAAGCTGCAGAGGGCCTCGTTTTGCTGAGGATGGCTGTGAACTTGTGATCCTCCTGTCTCAGCCTCTCAAGTACTGGAATTACAAGCATGCGCCACCATGCCCAGCTCTAAACTTTAATAATAGAAATCATCCCAGTACAGTGGGGCATGGTGGCGCACGCTTATAATCCCAATACTTGGGAGGCGGAGACCGGAGGATCCGGTTCGCAGCTAGCCTCAGCTACTTAGTGAGGCTCGCCTCAACTTAGTGAGACCCTGTTTCAAAATAAAGAATAAAAATAGGGCTGGGGGTGTACTCGGAGGTAGAATGCCCCTGGGTTCAACCCCCGGGACTGCAAAAAAAAAAAAAAAAGGAAAAAGAAATCATCCCAGTACTTAGGAGGCTGAGACAGGAGGATCACAGGTTCAAAGACACCCTCAGCAACATAGTGAGACTGTCACAACATAGTGAGACCCTGTTCTAAAAACAAAAAATAAAAAGGTCTGGGGGTGTAACTCGGAGGTAGAATGCCCCTGGGTTCAATCCCTAGTATAATAATAATAACAATAGAAATCAAAAAGTGGTTGCTCTGGGATAGAGAAGGGAGGAAAAATTAATTAAAAGGGACCCTCTAGCACTGTTAAAGTTTACAGTATTACATATCAAATGTGTCCCTTTTTCCCACAGCTAAAAATTTTATACCTCAGCCAGGCGTGGTGGCGCACACTTGTAATCCCAGTACTTGGGAGGTTGAGACAGGAGGATGGCAGGTTCGAGGACAGCCTCAGCAAGTAGTGAGACTCTCATCAACCTAGCAAGACCCTGTTTCCAAATAAGAAATAAAATCGGGCTGGGGATGTAGCTGGAAGGTAGAATGCCTCTGGGTTCAATCCCCAGTACCACACACACAAAAAATTTAAACCTCATTAACCTGAATTGGGCATGGGCCAACTCTTGATTGGCCTACTGGCTTTTCCTACACCTGAAATTAAACCACAGGGTTTGACTCTAGAGGAAGGGTGAAATTATACTGAAGAGACAAATCACAATACACACTAACCCCACCTAACTAGACAAATAACCTTGGTGATTAAAGAAAGGGAAATATATCACACCAAGATGATTCACATGTACTAAAATGGTATAAAGAAAATTAGCAACTGGCAGAATCACATTTGAATTTCACATACAATCTAAACTATAGAAGTGCAGCTCTCCCAATGAAAGATGGTTCTGTCCCTCTGGTGCCTTCCATAGACCCCTCCTCGCCCCGGGTCCTTTCCTCAGGCTTAATCGGCCAATTAAAAAAAAAAAAGGTAGGCATGGTGGTGCATGCCTGTAATCCTAATACTTGGGAGGCTAAGACATGGGGATTGCAGGTTTGAGGCCAGCCTCAGCAACTTAGTGAGGCCCTGTTTCAAAAGAAAAAAGAAAAGGACTGGGAGTGTAGCTCAGAGATAAAAACACCCCTGGGTTCAATTTCCAGCACCAAAAATAAAAAAGAGTGACAGGTATTACCCAAGTAAATTGAGCAATTTACTAACAAAATCAACTTTTTTGTATGTGTGGTACTAGGGAAAACCCAGGGTGTTCTACCTCTGTGTTACCTTAGCCCTTTTTATTTTTTACTTCCAAATAGGCTCTCACTAAGTTAGCACACATTGGTCTTGGACCTATGTTCCTCCTGTCTCAGCCTTCCAAGTATTGGGATTACAGATGTGCACCACAGTGCCTGGTGACAAAATCAACTTTAAGACTCTTAGCAGATAATAGGAAAGCACATGCTGGGGGGGGGTGCTATATATATATATATATATATATATATAGAGAGAGAGAGAGAGAGAGAGAGAGAGAGATAGAGACCGCGTGCGCCTGGCAACTATAACTCATATATACAGATAAGAACTACAGAAAACACCCTAAGCAAGTCATGCCCCTTCCACTCTGCCTTGGTTTTCCCTCACCTAGAAATAATTAAAAATAAATACATATATAGATGAATGAATGGATGAATGTCTTTTCTGCTAAAGATGAGGTTCAGGTATTTCTCTAATACCTGATGAGTACCAGGGACATCCAATCCATCAGACATGGGAGAATATCCAATGTCACCTACAATGTAAACCCTTCTAAGACTCTATATATTAACAAATGAAGGAATCCTATTCCTCCAAATAAAATATGTATCACATCACTATCAGACTATAAAATCGAGCTCTTTGCAATGTAGGTCTTCACCTAGTAAGCCTGTCCAGACTCAATTTTTATACAATCTCACACTTAACATATGCATAAGATTATCTGAAGCTTGGTTTGTACTAGGAGATATCAGAGTGCTTTTTCCACAAACAGAAAATTAGTACACACATGATAATCAAATCTCATTCAAATACATTTATAGCTCAGTGATATCTAACAAATCCATACAATGAAAGCGAGATGTGGGAAAATATTTGGGCTATTCCTGCTTTTCCTAACACTCATATTTTTTAAAGTTCTAATGCATACAGAACAGAAAAAAAGATCAACAAGACAGAGAAATCTGTGCAAATATACACATCAAATGAAATTACATACATACCTTTTTTTTGCCTGGGTTTTTGAGATTCTGAAGATGCAGGAAATTGAGGTCTCTGAAATGAAAGAAGTTGTCTATGTTAAAGCACCATCATATACCTTGCTAACTTAAAGATACATTCACATAATACAAACAATAATCAGAAGCTCAATTATACAATTAATCCACTAAATGCATATACAAAAAATTATTTTAATATAATTTAAAAAACAAATATCATACTTTTGCTATCCAAACTATTAAAAATACATAATGCAGATTTTTAATATATTTTAATGTGCATTTATAATGTACAAAAATATAATGTACAACATGTGCATTAATGTTATTAATGTACCAAGTTTTTACATACCTCATACTAGTATTTTTTTTTTTTTTTTTTTGCGGTACCGGGGATTGAACCCAGGGGTGTTTTACCTCTGAGCTACACTCCCCGGCCCTATTTTTTATACTTTATTTTGAAACCGGGTCTCACGAAGTTGCGGAGGGCCTCACTAAGTAGCTGAGGCTGGCCGCGAACCCAGATCCACCTCCCAAGTACTGGGATTACAAGCGTGCGCCACCACGCCCGGCCTCATACTAGTATTATATCTTTTTTTTCTTGGTACTGGGGATTGAACCCAGGGACACTCTACATCTGAGCTACACCCCAATCCCTTTTTTATTTTGAAACAGGGTCTTGCTAAATTGCTGAGGCTGACCTCAAATTTGCAATCCTCTTGTCTCAGTCTCCCAAGCACTGGGACTACAGGCATACTCTAGCATGCTTGGCTGTATTATACTTATTGATATACTTCCTAGCAGCCAAA
The DNA here is from genome assembly GCA_004027185.1 of Glis glis. Lineage (NCBI taxonomy): Eukaryota > Metazoa > Chordata > Mammalia > Rodentia > Gliridae > Glis > Glis glis. Next base: position 3,085 of record PVJS01050367.1, on the reverse strand, counting down.
CCAGAAAGGTAATCACTACTGGATAAAAGGAAGCTTATGAGGTTATCTGCACAGAAATTGTCTATCATCCAGTTCTCAAGGGGAGATAGAGTATTATTTTATACTATAACATTGTAGAAAAGCTTAAAATTGATTTTTCTTTTTTTTCTTTTTTCGTGTGTGTGTGTGTGTTACTGGGGATTGAACCCAGGGGCATCCTACGTCCCAGGTACATTCCCAGTCCTTTTTATTTTTTGTTTTGAAACAAGGTTGTTTTGAAACTAGGTTGCTGAGAGTCTCACTACATTGCTGAGGCTGTCCTTGAACCTGCAATCCTCCTGTCTCAGCCTCCCAAGTACTGGGATTATAGCATGTACAACCACGCCCATCTTCAAATGGGATTTTTCTTATATCAAATTCCTATTTTATATATGATATGCCATGTTAAAAGCAAAAATAATGGGTGAAGTTTTCCTAGAAATAGTAAGAGGCACTAATTCTTAGATTGTGGATATGCAACATCCTAACTAGATGAAATGAAAATAAATCCACACTTAGATATATCACAAGGAACTGCACCAGAAGCAATAAAAAATTCTTAAGGACTGGGGGTAGCCCTAGGTTGAATCCCCACCACATAAAAAATAAATAAAAGAAAATAATGAAGAAATTCTTAGAAGCAGCCAAAGAATAAATATATCACCTGCAAAAAAAAGGATAATTTGACAGCTGACTTTTCAACAATTAAAAATGGAAAACAATATCAGATTAAGAGATAAAGAATAATAACCCCAAATGTCAGGTACTAAGTATAATGACTATTAATCTAGATCACAGGTGAGCAAACTATGGCCTACAGGTCGAATCCAGTATATTTTTATATGGCCCCCAAGCTACAAGTGGTTTTTATACTTTTTTCTTTTTGGTACTGGGGATTGAGGGGGCATTCTACCTCCAAGTTACACCCCCCAGTCTTTTTATTTTTATTTTGAAACAAGGTCTCCCTAGGTTGATGAGAGCATCACTATTTGATGAGGCTGTCCTCGAACCTGCAATCCTCCTGTCTCAAGTACTAGGATTACAGGCGTGTGCCACCACACCCAGATTTTACTTTAAATGATTGAAAAAATATCTTAAATAATTTTTTCATACATGGAAATTATATACAAGTCAAATTTCAGAATCTAGAAATAAAATTTTATCAGAACACAGCAATACTCATATATTTATAAGTCTATAGTTGCTTTTGTACTACGACAGCTTAGTTCAGTAGTTATAACAGACTGTATGATCTACACAACTCAAAATATTTATTCTCAGCCGGGCATGGTGGCGCACGCTTGTAATCCCAGTACTTGGGAGGCTGAGACAGGAGGATCCGAGTTCACGGCCAGCCTCAGCTACTTAGTGAGGCCCTCAGCAACTTAGTGAGACCCAGTTTCAAAATAAAGAATAAAAAAATAGGCTGGGGTGTAGCTTGGAGGTAGAATGCCCCTGGGTTCAATCCCAGTACCTCAAAAAAAAAAAAAAAATTCTCTGGACCTTTATCAGGAAAAAAAAAAAAGTCTGCCAATCCCTGATCTAGATTCTTATACTCATCAAAACTAACTGAGCTGGGTATGGTGGCGCACGCTTGTCATCCCAGCACTTGGGAGGCTGAGACAGGAGGATCTGGGTTCGCGGCCAGCCTCAGCTACTTAGAGAGGCCCTCTGCAACTTAGTGAGACCTGGTTTCAAAACAAAGAATTAAAAAATAGGGCTGGGAGGTACAGCTTGGAGGTAGAATGCCCCTGGGTTCAATCCCCAGTACCGCAAAAAAAAAGAAAGAAAAACATAATGAACTATAAAATTAAACAGTGGCATAAATTGGCAAATGGCAATGGGTAGTAAAGCATGTGATGATCCCTGTATTATTCAGATTTAAGTATAGACTTCAAGTTATATATGCATTTAAAAATTTTTTTGGTGCTCACTAAAGGAAGACAGTATATAACTTCCAACAAATGAAATGAGAGGAGCAGAAAGGGGGAAAACTTCAGCATAAATTTTTTTTAAAAAAGGAAGAAAGGAATGAGAAAACTGAAATTCTCCAGTTAAAACAGATTATCAGACAATATCAAATATTTATTAAAATATCTAGATGCACACTGTTTTTATAAAGACATCCAAAACATAAGGGCAAAGAAAAACAAAGTAAAAGGATAGAAAAAGGTACATCCAGAAAATAGAAAAACCATGCGTGGTGGCGCACTATAATCCCAGTACTTGGGAGATTGAGACAGGAGGATCACAGGTTTGAGGACAGCCTCAGCAAGTAGTTAAGACTCTCATCAACCTAGCGAGACCCTGTTTCCAAATAAGAAATAAAATCAAGCTGGGGGTGTAGCTTAAAGGTAGAATGCCTGTGTTTAATCCCCATTACCACACCAAAAAAAAAAAAAATTTAAAAAATAGAAATAAGCCAGGGGTGGTGGTTTACACCTGTATTAACAGGACCTGGGAGGCTGAGACAGGAGGATCGCAGGTGTGCAGCCAGCCTCAGCAATTTAGCGAGGCCCTCCACAACTTAGACCCTGTTTCAAAATAAAAAATAAAACAGGGCTTGGGGTGTAGCTCAGTAGAAAGCCCCTGAGTTCAATCCCCAGAACCATTTATGTATATAAATAAATAATCAGTCTCCAGTTTTCTTCTCTAAGGAATGGTGATAATCCATAAGTAATTTTAGAACATAGTAAAATTTCTGAGTTTCCAACACTAGTTTCACACTGGGTCATGGGCTGGTCTTGGTTCCGGCCCAAGAGTGACGCGAACTGGGCAGGGGGGTGAGCACCGACGACCCGGACCTTCCCTCCTCCGGACCGGAAGCCATGTCTGGCACGAACTCGTTTATTAGAAAGCACAACTCTCTTTTATAGTAGAGGTAGTACAGGAAGTAGGGTGTGACACCACGCTCTCCTGGGAATCTCTCATAGGTAAAGGCACCTGTCGTCTATGAGTACGGAAGGAGGTAACTACCAATCACGGCCCTTCCGAGGCCACTTCCGGAACTACCTGCGGAACCTCCCCCTGAGGAATTCGCCAGCGCCATCTTTGCCATTAATATGCT
>PVJS01050366.1:0-14345 GCA_004027185.1 Glis glis | reverse complement strand
CTCCGCATCCTTTTCCTTTCAGTGTATGAGAACTCTTGATGGCTCCTGTAGTCCCAGTTTGGTCCGTATGGTGCAGGCTGGGGATCCCTCTCGTCTGGTTGGCTGGGGCGTGGTACTGTGTGTGGAGGGGTACACAGGGTCCGGAGCTCAGGTGTTGTCACGTGAGGAGCACTTCGAGGCGCGGTATTGGGTGCGAGTACTGATGCACGGGTGATGGTACCAGAAGGTGCCCTGTTTCCTAGGCACATTTTATCTTTGATAATTATTTTCCCTTCCAGATATTCACTCCCCAGAAATCTCCTTGTGCAAATTGCATGCTAACTCCAGGGAATAACATTGATATTTATAATCGACATAGATTTACATGTTTACTATGACAATTTTTTCAGAAAATGAGAAGGGAGAGTTTTTGTTTGTTTCTTATAAAACCCACACAAAAACTAGTGGAGGTACTTTTTGGCTTATAAGTAAAGAGGGCTAAATTCATTTCAACTTAACAAATTCTAGAAAAATTGAATCATAAAGGACTTTGAATAACATCAAATCTAGCTACTCGATTGCATATGAGACTTAACCAACAACCAAGTATAATGAAGGAATATTTTCAAGGTCACAAAGAAAGTTAAGAGACAGAACTAGAACTTACGTCTCCTTGCTAAAATTTTATGGCCTTTCTACTACATGTCTTTTTCAGAGAATGAAGTGATATCTAGTTCAGATAATAACACTCTAAAACAGCAGATGAGAAGCATAAATGCATACATTTTGTGGCAAAAGACAAGTTCTGGGGAAGTCATAAAATAGCACTATGGCTCTATATTTACCATTCACAGTTGTCAGAACTGTGAGACAATACATTTCTGTTGTTGAAGCCACCTATTTCATGCTACTGTATTACTGCAGACCTAGAAAACTAGAACAGTGGGAAAAAGGAAGCAATAATTCTTTTTGGAAAGTCAAAAGGCTATGTCCTAAGAAGCAGGCTCTTTTTGTATTTGGCTAAAGTATTAAAATATGTAACAAATATATTAACATGAAAAAAAAGCAAAGAGAGGAGATGGCTACAGCAGGCAAGCCCTGGGCTAAGCATGTTCATGATTTGATGAATTTTATGCTGAATAATGTTATTAATAACTTGGTGTGGCATCAATTAATATCTTAACACAATAATTAGTTATTATAATTCAATTACCAAAGTAAGTTTTATAAGCAAAAAGAATATATAAAAAGCTAAATTATATAATTTATCAATAGAAATGCTGCATAAGGAATAAATAAAATATATACAAAAAAAAGTTAGGCTTGGTAGAAAGCCCTACCCTGCTTCCTTCCACAGTCAGCAGGGGGAGAGTTCAGTCAGTAAGCAGTAACCCTGTCGTCTCCCATACCTAATAAAGGCCTGTCTTTTAGATCTTGATAGTTGTATAATACACTTGAATTCTGATTCACTTGTTGGTACAATTTTTTTCTTAATGATACCATTTATTAAACAAATTCTATACTAAACATTACAGATTCATTGCCTTATTTAACACTTTTAAGAGGTGGTGAAAAGATATTATGTTCTCATTTTAGAGATGGAAATTGAGGTCCATTGAAGGGGGGTAACTGTCCATATTCTCATAGCAGGAAGAGGTAGAATTGAATTTGTAACTTGCCTTAACCTGAGGCAAAAACTTCTTTTATTTTTTTCTATCACCTCCTTCTGCCTCCTTGATAGTTACCTTCTTCCCTTAGTTACAAGAGCTACTCTTCCTCACCTTCTAGGTTCTTTGAGGGAAACATACTAGAGGACCTAGGGCTATAGGTTAAATGGTTGACTCTAGACAAGAAACACAAGAAAAACATCATATATCATTTTAAAGTTTCTACTAGTCACACTGAAAAGAGTAAAAATAAATAGGTGATACAAATGCCCATGATATATTTCATTTAACTCAACCCAAATATAATATCTTCAACCTATATTCAGTATAAACATATTAAATTATGGAAATGGTTTACACTTAAACCCTACCCAGTATTAACTATATTTCAAATGACCTGTAACAGGGACTGTGATTACATTGCCTCTTGTAGAGGAAGTACTGGAGAACAGGGTGGGTATGATGTGAGTCTGCATGTTTGAGAAGTCTGCCGCTGAAGACAAGGAACTAGTGGACTTAACTTGTACCTTCATAAACTTGTTTCTTATGTTGTTCACAGCCATAAACTGTACAAACCTCTGAGGACAGATCTCATAAAATAATTGTACTGCACAGAGTTAAACAGGTAAGAACAACTGTATCCAAGACTACTGTAATAGGAGAGAGATCAAATTCTACTCTGCTAAAACAAAAGGATAGAGAATTTTGAAGAAATGAGTTTGGGGGAATCATAGACCACCTATCTTTGCCAATTGGCCTTACCCAAAGGGAAACTAACTTTACTCATATCTTTATGACAGGAGGTAGTTTTTCTACTCTGAGCACTACCAAAGACACTCTGATCCTCCCACAGGGACTGGGAGACAGGAGCACTGTCATCTTTGATAATTATATTATAAAAGAATGAACTATCCTTGATAAAGACATCTCCTGTGTCCTAAAGTGGACAAGAGGCTTTGAGGAGATTTACATAAAATTCAAAGGAATCGGAGAAAGAATTTGCAACTGCACCTATTCCAAATTAAATGCTCTAAGAAAAGGGAGGTAAGACGACCACAGTCAGGAAGAATTCTGTCAAAGTTTAGTCAAAGGGAGGTGAATTTTAAGGCTGTCTTGGTCAATTACTCTATTCCCTCTACCTTTGCCCTCAAGCCTAATGAACAAAAAACCTTCATCAACACCAGGATTGCCAAGGGTTCTTAGCTGTTTAAACACACAAAGAGATTTCCTTAGACTTTCATAAATTTATTTTATGGTTCTTAAGCTTATTTTTTTCCATAAGAACAAAATATGTTTCTCTTTCTATCTTGGTTGTAAGGGAAGTCTAAAATAACAAAGAGCTGAGGCACTGAAAGAAACCCTGTAGTTTCTTTTTCCTCTGTGCCCTCAGATGTCCATCAATAATCAAATTCAGGAGGAGAGAGACAGTGGGGGCTCCACCCTAAATCAAAGTCCACAAACACAAGCAGAGAACACAGAAAGAGAAGCAAGATGAAGGAGGCACTGAAGGGGGTGGGGAGAAGGAAAGAGAATGATAGAGATTTTAATTATACCAGGGAGAATAGGAGAAAATTCCACTGAAGTCAAGAACTACATCTCTGATAGAGGGGCCTGCCTGGTGAACACAAATACTTTATAGCATCAATGCTGAGATAGGGCCGCCTCAGGAAAAGAATTCAACCATCACCAGAAAAGTCCTTTCTTTACTGATTCAGACTTTGAGTCAAGTTACTGCAACATATGTTTTCCTGCATCTTCAAGTGACTTGTAAGGATACTAGGCAATTGGGAATACCCAGTTGGAAATGAGAGAGCATAGACATACAGCAAAGTGAGAGTCAATCAGGTTAAGAGATAAAACTTATGAAACTGTAAAGAGTTGGTTGTAATATTTCATCAAATTCAATTTATTTTTTTTTGGTTTCTGACCCAGAAAGAAAACTACAGTAAGAGTAAAAGGAGACAGGGACATAAAAGGTCTTAGGAATTCCTTTATATAGAGATGTCGCGAGTGGGTGTCTGCATGATGTTTGGCAATTAAATATCAGTTCAAGAAATATTGATTGTTTAATAGAAACTTTTATGAAAGGTATTAGATATTGATAGGGGAAGACACATGGTAGATTAGCTAACTACTCTCCCATTTCCCACATGCGATAAAACCACCGAGAAGTTTCACAAACTTTGGATAGTTGATAACTTTACTCCATTTTATGTGGAAAACAATATCCTGAATGCTTGCATCCCTGTTGTGAGGTATTTTATTACTTGTAGCCAGAGACATTCCAAATTCATACATTTAAGCCTTCAGGTACTTACAACCAAACTTCTGAGATCACAGCGCTTTCCCTTTGCTGAAATCCTTTATCTAAAGAAGTTGTTACTGATCAATCAACATTTTCTATTTTCTTTGGATTATAAAATAATTATTCTAGCATCTTTCTATCCTAATTTTCCTGGGAAATGTTTCAGCATTACCATTCACTCATTCCTGAGAAAATTTAACATGTGTAAATCCCATCCTTTCTTTCAGCACCTTCCAAGTTGGTAATTGATAGGGAGTTCACCTAGAAGTGATAAGTCTGGGATAAAGTTAATTTTGTGTGGCATAAATTCAATGAGAGCATCTCACAAGTGACTTTCAGCTTATATACCCCCTCATTACTAAATCTGAGGATCAATAGCTGATTTAAGAGGGAGATGAACAGGCTTGTATGACTCTACAGGTAAGATGTAGATTGATGGAGTTTACTCACCTAATGTAAAGCACAATTGTTGGTACACTGAAGCCTCTTGGCCATTATCGTGTGTGTGTGTGTGTGTGTGTGTGTGTGTGTGTGTGTGTGTGTATGTGTGTGTGTGTGTTTATTTTCCCAGTCATAATCATCTGGTAAATTTCAGAAGCCAGACAATTAGGTAATTCTGACTTTGAAGTAAAATTTGGATACAAGTGTGCTGTAGAGAGACTATCCCAGGATTATGAAGGTGCGTCTTCAAAATACTCATTATTGGGGACCAAAGATACTAAACTACACAAGGGGAAAGCAAAGGAAAAGTCCTTTCCCTGTTATAAGATTTGAGGTGAGAACCTTTTAACTGGAGACTGAGCAGAGCCCAATTCCATAGTAGTACACAAACTTCAGTTCTACAAAGCAAAAGAGAGAGCTTTTTATCTTATAGGTCCCTGAGAATAAGCACACCTCTCTTTTGGGTTTTAGTCTACACTGTCTAGGACCATCATTTGCCTTTTGAGATATGTGTCTCCTTTTTTCACCCTGAGTTAAAAGTCCCCAAGGACCCTTCAGATGTCCATATATCTCCTATTTCTTGTCCCAAATTCCATATAGTCATTATTCAATAGATTCTAATCAAAATATGAAAATGGATTAGGCTACTTTCTTTAATATATTTCAATTCATCCAGCAAGAAAACTGGTGATTTGAGAATTAAGACAATGTAATGTTATGATAATATAATATACATATTGTAACAATATTGATTTGTAACACAGTTTAACATATGTTACTCCCCTGGGAAAAAATTCTAAAAATCTGGGATTTTTCAAATGAAAAACAACTACTTTATTTGCATTACAAGCCTCCAGCAAACAAACTATAACCTAAGGCAGAGAAATTTCATTCTTCAACCAAACTGCTGACTGCAGACATAAGGATTTGATGTCTACCTCCAATTTCTTTCAAAAAGATAAACAATATTATGAGAAGGAATTAGATTAATACCTTATATAAAGAAGCTGGGCAATTTCTTCCACTATTTTACCAGCTAGGCAACAATGCTATCTCACTTTAAAATCAGGCTTAACTTTGTTTTTTACTATTTACTTCATGATGTTCCCAAACAAGTCTAATTCTATTTCATGCAAAACACTGAGTAGTCACCACTGAGATAAGATTGATTCTGGGTCTCTCTCAAGCAATCCCCTCCTCTGTTTATTTTTTTAATCAGTGTTAATAAAATCACAGTGTTGTACAACTCAATTTAGGTTTATTTTAGAGAGCTTTAAGTCTCTTTAAAAATCCATTCATGCTTGGAACAACTTGTATACGATTTTATTTATTTTTAAATATACTTTTATTGGTGCATTGTAGTCTCACATCATAATGTAGTTCAGAATGATAGGAACATACAACACTTGGTGAGCATTCCCCCGGCTCCTTCCCCAATCGCTCCCCTTCCCCATACATGATATTGAGACTGGCATAAGGATTTAGAAAAGAAATATTCCAAAGAGTAACTCAAATAGAGAGAAATAGTACTCTGCCCTCTTTTAAACCCTTCTTGGGGGAATAGATAGTAATGTTTATTCCTGCTATAATTCCATTGAGGATAATTATAATGTTAGTGAAAAGTAGTAATTTAGTAAAGACTCAAGTTCAAGAATATATCCACTCTGTTCTTGCCAGAATAATCCATCTTTACAAATAATATGCTTAAATAATATCTCAAAATATAATAATTTTGCCTATTCCCAATGAACTTCTGAACCTTAATAATTTTTCCATGTACTACATAAAGGGAGACTAATAGTGAGTGATATTGCCATTCATTGACTTTGTCATCAAAGGCTAAGCAACTGTTATATACTAGGAACTTTTATAGATACTGCTTAGTACACCAGTCATATTGACTTTTGAAAGTGCTATTTTCAAACCCAATACAATTTATTTTCCAAAACAGAGTGATAACGTTAATTAGTTCTTCAACATAAAATAAAATATTTGACTTTTGAAAATCCAATCTCTGAGCATACTATATAGATGTCCTAAATTTACTACAGAAATAGAGACTTATGGAAATTATTACCAATAGAAAATATGACCAATGGATATGACAATGTGTTCCTCATCATTATCAACTAAACAGTTATTCTTTAATCAGATTTTAACAGAGTCAGCGTTAAGGCTCTCTTATTAGATATTCAGTTTGGTTATGAGAACATCTTTATATGGTCCTAGAAAATTTGCCATAACATGCACTGCAGCTCTAACTGAAGCTCCCATACCAGACTCAAAATTGATTTTTTTTTTCTGGTAATTAACAAACACAGTGCTGGATTTGGTTTGAGAACTATATATAACCAATAAACTTCTGCCCTCACTAGTTTCTCTGCATGTGGTTCATTTCATCTTCTATTATGCACTTAGAGTATGGGGAAACGTTCCCTGTCTGTGAATAATCATATATGGACATGTGTTGAGTAGTGTCATAGGAGCACAGCGGATGATTAGAAAACTTAGGTTTCCTCTGTCACATGCAGATGATGCTGTTCATCAAGTGTTAGATATGAAATGTCCCCTGAAGAGCTCATGTTCAGGGATTCTATAATTAAGTCATGAGGATTGGAATCTCATCAGTGGATAAATCCATTGTAATGGATTTACTGGGTGGTAACCTAGACCAGTGGGGTGTGGCTCCATAAATGAGTTCCTGGGGGTGTGGCCTTAGGGACTGTGCTTGTGTCCTCGAATTTCCTTGCTTGCTTGCTCTCTTGCTTCTGGTGTCTCTGATGTAAGAAGCAGAACCCTTGCACTTTCCCTCTCTCTGCTTCCCATTGCCATGACATGAGCTCTGCAGACTTGGCCTGAAATGGACTGAGCCCTGAAATTTACAAAAACTGTGAGCAAATAAATCTTCCTTCATCTAAGTTGTGTAGTCAGTTGCTTTGAACTGTATCAGTGATAATGTTGACTGAGACACCAAGTTACTGAAATCTTTCTGGACCTCCTTTTCAGAACCATAATATTCAGATAACAACAATTATTCTAAAGGGTTGTTATGAATTTCAGAGATCATACATTTGAAATAGAAACATCAGTTACCTCGTGGGCCCTTAGTACATGGTAGCTATTTGTTTTCTGCGCAAGCGATGTGGTCCTGAACGTCATCTTTGTTTCTAGCTTTTTGAGTGGGTTGGGGAAGGGAAAAGTTCATATAAGCACATTAAATAACTCCTGAAGATGTACTGAAGTGAATCCCTTGGGTTAAGTTTCTGTATAGGAAACACTGAAGCACCTGCAATCTCAGAAACAATCCCATGTATACCAAAATTCAGATGACTACATAAAACCTACCACCATCCAATAGATCCCAGGAAACAAGTATTGACATCTAATATCTCATTTTTATCCATTGAAAATATACATTCCAAACACTCTGAGAAAAGATACTCTGGCTATTTGAATAAGTTTTTAAAAACTATCAAATAATTTCTGTATCTAGATTTTTATTTTCTTCAATAAATTAATGTGAGAGTAGGGATATCTGTTAAAATGATTCAAAGCATCATATTAGCAATACATGTTCTATATATTAAAATATTTATACCACCTACATATACTTATTCTCTGTTTTAACGTATATATTCTTATTTTTAGGAAAAATGTATACTTAGTTTTTCTATATCTGAAAATCTGAATCAAATTAATGTGTCTAAGAGGGGAGGTTTGCTGGAAGATATTGTTTTGCATGAACTAAAAATAGCATTATGTGAATTAGTAACCTTTTTTTAGAAAGAAGTGGCAAAATTTATTTATATAACTAAAATTTTCCAATAGCAACTTATGTCATACATGAACTCATGTAAAGAATAAATATTAAGATATTTCCTACTGAATATAAACCTTACTGAATGTAGTGATTGATTCATATTTAGGTCACTGATCTCAAAAGGAGAAGGAAGGGAAGGAAAGGAAAAGGAAAACACTGAAATAGCATAATGATTTTTACAGAAAAAAGGTTACAAGTCCCAAGAAAATGGCAAAACAAAAATCAAGACTTAAAGATACAATTTAGATAAATAGTTACTATATTTAAGAATTTTTTTCTAGAACATTTTGTGTTGGTGAATTGTCAGGTAGAAAAAGTTGTTCTTCCTATATCTTGACAGAATAAGCTCGCGCACAGTCTACCTGTATGATCATCCACAACCTAGGCATTGTGGCATACTGGAATCAAAAGTCAAGGTGTAAATAAGACGTGTGTCTCTAGTTATGCTTTGGAAATACTGTATTGAAATTGAAAATGCTGTCATTCTATAACTCATAAAACTAGAACCAAGAAGTTTACTGTTGAATCATTCCGATGCTCAAAATGTCCTTGTTTTTAATTTTTGTATCTTTTATTTAATACATTTTCAAATGTAGAAAGTCTATGTACTTTTGATGGTTCAGATGTTTAACTTTAAAAAAGGCCTTCCTTTCTCCAGACACTAAAAATTGTCCACCTCCATTCTTAGCTCCTATGATGTAACTCTTCTTTCATTATATTAAAGTATAGCAAGTTGGGGGTTGGCGAAACCTTAAAAGCTACAGTCAAATTTGAAATTGAAGAATAATTCACCAGTGATATTCATTGTAGATAGTTTTACATAAGAAATCACAGAATCAGCCGGACGTGGTGGCGCACACTTGTAATCCCAGTACTTTGGGAGGCGGAGACCGGAGGATCCAGGTTTGTGGCCAACCTCAGCGCGCATGCGCGCGCAATCGATTGATTGATCTCTCTCTCTCTCTCTGTCTCTCTGTCTCTCTCTCTCTCTCTCTCTACCTAGTGAGGCCCTCCGCAACTTTGTGAGACCCGGTTTCAAAAATAAAGCATAAAAAAAAATAGGGCCAGGGGTGTAGCACGGAGGTAGAACGCCCCTGCGTTCAATCCCCGGTACCGCAAAAAAAAAAAAAAAAGAAATCACAGAATCATTGATGACTATTGTAAAGAAAACAGCAGTGATCAAGTCCAGCCCCTTCATTCCACAGGAGGGAAACTGAGAACTGACATAGGGAAATGCAACGGTAGAACTGAAACCCATATTTGAACCTCATTGAATTTCCTAGGCCATTGCTTTTTCTAATATTTTAATTCTAAAACCAGTGTCTATCTCATAGAGTGTTTGGAAATGTAGAATATTAAGTCCATATGGTAACACCTCAAGCACAAGTAGTAGATTCTTCAAAAGGTTAGTTTTTCCATGTGCCAGGGACTCATTTTAAGGGTTCATGTCCCTAGCATGTCAAAAGTAGAGTGGTTTTAACAGAGACTGGTTCAAGGCATAAAATCAATACTTTGTGATGTTCTACCTGCTGTAGGATCCAGCCTGTATTAGACTCGCTGGTGTTTGGAACCTCCTTAAAAATATACCTAAGACAAGCTCAGATAAGACAAGTGCCAATCTCCTAGAGGACTTATTTATCAACTATGTATATGTAATTCATTTAGTAACAAACAGAATGCAGGCAATCCCCACATGCTCATTTTTAACAGACAAAGAAAAATCAGAGAGGAGGCCAGGAAAGTTCTAAAGCCTAAAGAAGAAAAAACATTTATAGTTCCTGACACTTTACATGGGAAGACTGAGTATTTCCCTCCCCAGCATTACTTGGAAGGTTGGATACTTCAGAATAAAATTTTAAAAAGGGCTGAGATGCAGCTCAGTGGTAGAGTGATTATCTAGCATGTGTGAGGCCCTAGGTTCAATCCACAGTATGGAGGAAAAAAGCATGTCCCTATCTAGGTTAGTTGGGAGTGTTAGTGTATTTTCTTCACATTTTAAAAATATTGGACCAGAAACACATTCAGTTATCCCTCTTTTTAGATTGCTAACAGTTTAAGACAGATTGGAGGAAGACGCATGCTCTTTGAACACATGCTCTTTGAACTGAAAATTCCAGTTCTAAGAGTATATTTTAAATGAATAATTCGACAAGCACACAAAATGAAAAAAATATGTGTACAAAGATGTTCATTACAATGCTATTCATGATTACAAAAAAAAAGAATCACACAAACATCAATTAAATTATTTTTCTGGTACTGGGGATTGAATCCAGGGACATTTTACCTCTGAGCTACACCCTCAGCCCTTTACTTTTATTTTTTTTTTTTTTTTTGAAATTGGGTCTTTCTAGGTTGCTGAGAGTCATGCTACATTGCTGAGACTGTCATCCAACCTGCAATTCTCTCAGTCTTCCACGGACTGGGATTAAGGGTGTGCACCACCGCGCCAGGCTCATTAATAAATGTTTCTGGTGTATGTGAAGTAGCAGAATTTTTAAATCTAAAAACAGGATGCTAAATATTTTATGCTTTGCAGGCTATATAATCTCTGTCTTAATCACACAATTCTGCTATATTAGTACAAAACAAAGACAGACAATACGTTAACAAATTGTCATGGCAATGTTCCAAAAAATTAATTATAAAAACAGGCAATTTTATCTGCAGGCTGCAGTTTGTCTTTTTACAAGGTCCCATCAGAGAATAGAAGTTATGGGGAAAAAACATCCATCCTAAAATCTGGAGAGACAGGTGAACCCAAGGAGTCACAGCTGAGCCTTCTTTCTGTTCAGCAGGAAGAAAGGCCAATGGAGCAATAAATTTGCATCAACAGTTCAATGGTGATGTTGATTAAATGCTGGAGTGTAGGTATGGTATAGCCTGAAAATGAGAAACTCCTGGTGCCTTCATACTTAGGATTCCCCCAAACTGTCATGGATTTTACCTATGGGAACCTGTTTTAGTATGTTTTGTGTTGCAGTGCTAGAATACTGGAGGCTGGGATGAACACAAATTTGTTGGACACATAGTTCTGAGGGTTGGAAAGTCTAAGATCGAAGGGCTGCATCTCCTGAGGTTGTTCTTGCTATGTCATAACTTGATTGAAGGAACCACAGGGTAACACAGTACTAGAGTGAGCAAGAAAGGGATAAGCTTGCTTTTATGAGAAACCCACTCCTGCAACCATGAACCCACTCTCTCGTAATAACATGAATCCATTCATGGTGTGGGGGCTCTCATGACCTAAACTCCCACCTCCCAACTCTATTGCAGTGGGGATTCAGTGTCCAATACATGAGCTTCAGGAATGTACTCAATCCACAGTAGAACCCAGACCAAGTTCTCCTGGTGAAGATCCAAAGAAAGATCCTCCATGGTTCCGGCAAAGGGAAGGGAAGAACAATCACTGTGAAAGATGCTCAGAAAATTCTCCATAATAAAGCCCTGCTCTCCAGGGTAAAGGGCTCCAGGACAGCCTGTATCCATCTGGAAGCAGGACATTTCTTCTCTTGTAGATACTATTAGGCATTTCTGCCTTCCCAAGGGAAGAAAAGTTGTATCAGTGGGAATCAATAAAACAAAACAAAAAAAAAAACCACATATGTCACAGAACAGGGACATCAGCCCAGTAAAAAAATAAATGAGATTTAATCATAATATTACAGAACATTTTCCCTACTGTATGTCTTACCACCACTGTAAGAATGCTCCAGTAAAATAGCAGTGGATTATAGCTCAAGGATGTGCAGGACATACAGAATAGGACTACATAGGGAAACTTAAGTCCAGAGAGGATACAAAAACAAGGGAAGTATAAATTTTTCCAGTCTCTGCTACCAATAGCTATTGCAAATATTAAACACAGTCCAATCTAGCAAGGTTACCATAAATCCTCATAGTAAGGACCTACATGCCTTAGTTCCTATTACCAAATACAGTATGTTTGGCTTCCAACAACAAAAAAATTATAAAGCATGACAAAAGATAATAAAAATATACAATCTAAAGAGATAAAACAAAAATCAGGACTAGGTTTAAATATGACACAAATGTTGTAATTACCAGACAAGATACTTTAAGTATGATTCATATGTTAAAAGCTTTGTACTAGTTTTCAAGGGCTGCTTTAAGAAATTCCAACATACTGGATGGCTGAAAACAGTAGGGATTTATTCTCTTTTATCTCTGGAGGATGAAATCTAAAATAAAGATTTTGGCAGGAAAGGTTTCATTTTCATTTTGGGGGTCAGATAGTTTGTTCCATGCCTCTCTCTCCTAGCTTCTATTAGATTTGGGCAATCTTTGATTTTTTTTGGCTTGTGGCAGCATAACCCAAATTCCTGTATTCATTATCATAAAGTATTCTGAGTTTGTATGTCCAAATTGTTCTCTTCTAATAAGGATACCAGTCACATAGGACTCTTGGCCCAGTTTATTCCAACATGTCCTCATCTTTGCTTGATTTTATCTGCTGAGATCCCATTTACAGACAAGGTTTCATTCATAGGTTTTAGGTGAGCAGTTGGATTTAAATTTGGAAGGATAGTGTTCAAACCAATACAGGCTCTTATTGATAAAAGAATATCATGCAAAATCATGTGAGTCATATAAGCAAAGAAAAATTCTAATAAAGAGTCAAAAGGCAATGCTAGAAATAAAAAAAACATTGTACAGAAATGAAATATGCCATCGATGGGCTCATCAATAGACTGGACACAGCGAAGGAAATAAGCACTAAGCTGAAATTCAAAAAGAAAACAGAAGGAAACATAAAAGAGGACATTCAGCACTATGGGACAATTGCAAAAGATGTATGTGTACCTAGAGTATCAGAAGGAGAGCAAAGAAAGAATATAGCAGAAAAATACTGGAAGAAAAAATGACTGAGAACATTCCAAAATCAGTAACAGATAGCAAATCAGAGATGCCAGGAGATTAGAGGACTCCAAAATGATAAAGGCAGGCAAAGAAGGAGGAGGGGACATAAAGGAAATGAAAGAGAAAGAAAGAGAGGGAGGGGGAAAGAAAGCAAGCAAAAACTATATGTGAACATATCATATTTAAGTTATGGAAAGAGAGAGAGATAGAGAGAGAGAAACTTGAATGGATCTATATGAGAGAGAAAATACATTAGAAGGCAGAGTGAAACATTTAAAGTACTGGAAGAACAAAAACACTGGTCTAGAATTCTATACCCAGTGAAATTATCCTTCAAATGTGAAAAAGAAATACTCAGCATCTGTTAGTCAGGCTTGCTAGTGTTGAATTCTTCAGCAGGAAGAAAAATAACATATGTCAGAAGTTTGGATCTACATAAAGAGAAGAAATGTTGGAATAAATGAATGAATGAATTTAATATAACAAAGAATGAACATTAATTTATGCAAATCAAAAAAACAGCTTAGGTTGGGGGACTGCCAAGATGGAATACAGAATATTAAAAAACAATCAAGCTGTATTAGAAAAGTGTGAAACAATCTCACCAAAGAATGTGATATAAGTAATTTTAAAGTGACTAATGTCTGCAAAACAAAAAGCAAAATTAAGTGCCTATAAGCATTATACTCCATTGGACTTTTTTACTGTAGTGCTACAGGTTAAAAAAGTCTAAAGCCACTGTACACACACATGCACACACACACACACACACACACACACACACACACAGTTAAGGACTTTAGCAGTTAAATGGATAGCATATGCTAAGAGCAAGGGGACAAGGATAAAATTATACATGAGGTAAGGAATTAGAATTGGATATATCAGAATAAATGCATGGTTAGCTTGATGGAGATATAGACACACATAGTAATATTTATAGATATGTGCATTTACATAACTTCATATATACCCATATATTTCCTTATTTTTCAGCTGAAAAGGCCTAGAAGCAATGACCCCCTATTACAATGAACACAAGTAACACCTAGTTGTTGAATTTCAATTCCATTATCCAAAAAATAAAAAAAAGAACCAGGACTCTTTGGAGAAATAACTGAATAGCTCAGTCTTGTATAGTCTTGTGCGTAACATGGAGGTCCTTCTAGCATCAGGGATTAAAGACATGCTCAAACCAACACAAACACACAGACACAGACACACACACACACACACACACACACACACACAC
>PVJS01050365.1:0-14344 GCA_004027185.1 Glis glis | reverse complement strand
GGTTCAATCCCTAGTAACACACACACACACACACACACACACACACACACACACACAAAGACTTGAAATAAGATTGTGGTATATTTTCGTATGTATAAGCCCCTGAACATACCCCAAAGTCTTGAGTTGATAGTTTTTGACTCATTTTATTCCAGGTTCTGTCCTGGTGACGTTAAATGTGAATGTAGGAGAATTCTTAGAATGAACATTAATATTTTTAAGTCTGCTGTCTGGAGGTTGGGTGGGTGGGAGGTGGGAAGAGGGAAAGTGATTTTACATGGGAGCTCATCTCTGGTGTTAAAAATAGTGGAGACATATGATTGATACACAAATACTATCCTATACCACATTATTCAGGGAAGAATTTGATGCTAAAATTGTAGGCTGTGGGTGAAAACAAGGAGGAGCTGGCCCTCTCAGACATTAACCTTTATCTGGGATCACACTCCCCAACATAGCCCTTGGAAGAGACCGGGCAGCAGCCACCAGCCTCTGGTGGCTTGACCTTGACCCAGACTCTAGAGGTGAGAGAGTGAGAAGCCATTTCCTCCAGACCTCCCTCTGTCCTCCAGTCTCGGGCTGCCCTCAACTGGTTCTGCTAAGCAGAGGTCAGGTTATCATTTACTGGACAGCCACCCCCGATTAGGGGTAGCCAGAGAGAGCTGGAAAGCATAGATGTAGACAAGTGTGAGGACATGGCAGTGCCGGGGCGGGGAGGAGGGCAGGTCTGTTGATGAACGCTCATAGCTCCAAACCCACAAGGTCAAGGAGACCAGGAGTTCACACTGGCTGGACCTGACCAGGCCTCGTGGGGCAGCAAGAGGGACAGGGCGCATGTGCTGGCCCAAAGGGCCTGTGTGTTTGCCGACCTTGGCAGCATCTCCCAGTGGGTTAGGGGTGACAAGAATCCGTGTCGCTTGAGAACAAGGGTGAACTTCTCCCCGCATGTGCCTGGATTCACAGCTTTGCAGAGCTTGGCTAAGAAGGATCCTAGAATCTGGTTCTCCCCAGTGATCTCCACCCTCTCTCTGGGAAACTTTGTTTTATCTCATCTGGACTCTTCTCCCACCCACCCATCCATCCATCAGCCCCCACACTGTCTATTTTTAATATTTGTGTTTAATATTATGAAATACAAATCTAAACTTTTTGAGCCAGACTTCTGCTTAGCATGGGCAGAGGGGCTGGTTACCAGACCCACACTATACTGCTTGGAATTTGCACATTTAGGGATCTAGGCAACAGCATCTCCTCCCAGGTGCTTGCCATATTGAACCTGGTGAGGGTTCCTGGTGGATGACTTTAAACACAGATAGGGTAGACTGAGGCAAAGGTTAGGGGCAGCTTACAACCTACCCTTTGTTAAAATTAAAACCCAAATTCTTTGTGTGGGGGGGCACTAGGGATTGAACCCGGGGCTCTCTACCTCTGAGCTGCACCCCTAGCCCTTTTTATTTTTTATTTTAAAATAGGGTTTCACTAAGTTACCATGTGCTGCCTTCAGACTTGTGATCCTCCTGTCTCAGCCTCCCAAGTACTTGGTGTTACAGGCGTGGGCCACCACACCCAGCAAAATTCAATTCTTTTTTTGTGTGCGGTGCTGGGGATTGAACCCAGAGACATTCTACCTCTGAGCTACACTCCCAGCCCTATTTTATTTTTTATTTGGAAACAGAGTCTCTCTAAGTTTCTAAAAGCCTCACTAAGTTGCTGAGGCTGGTTTTGAACCTGCGATCCTCCTGTCTCAGCTTCCCAAGTACTGGGATTACAGTCGTGCCTACCACACCCGACTCCCAAAACTCAAATTCTTAACCTCTGATGATCTGTGTTCAGTATATTTTTCTGTTTTCTTCACCAATGTGTCCTGTATCTCACGCTCCTAATGATGCCTGGCATAATATAGATGCTCAATAAATATTTTATTGAATGTAGTAAATTGATTTACACAGTGGCAGGCATATAGAGTTTGGGAAAACATATAAAATTTACATTATCACCCACTGTTTGATTCATCCCCAGACAGGCGGGATGCCCCATGTAAGCTCGCCCCAGCTCCCGTGGCATGGCCCCAGGCCGGAGATGGTTTGGCTGCAGAAGCTCTTTGGGTTGGCGGGTCCCTAGCTCTCAGCTGAGGCTGTGTGGCTCACCTTGGTGAGGGGGGGGGAGCTACAGCCTTCCATGAGTAAGGGAGAGTTCCATAGGTGAGATGGTGGTATTTTGCCCCCTGCTCAAGGGGAGGGAAGAACTTTCATTTTTACAAACTCATTATTTGTCTGTATAATTTTGAACTTCCCAACCCTGTTTAGAAAAATTAATTTTGTTAATAGTTTTATATGTTCAGTTATAAGCATTTCCTTTGTAGTGGCTCTAACTCAAGATCTGTTACACACTTGTCTCAATGGGGCTATTTGTTTGGATTTTGAAAGAACACGTATATTTTACTATAGAACATTATTTTTGAAAGGGTTAAACCAAAACTGTAGTAATATTTTGAGTAGAGTTGAACCTGCCTGTCTTCGTGGCCATTCTCAACCCTCACTAAGCTGCCATGCCCAGCCTGAGCCAGGCAGGACTACCCAGCCCAGTGGAACGGGAAAAAGGTCTCCACCTTTCCACTCCCCGAGCCTCGGCAGTAACCCTAAAGCAAGAGCCTTGCCGGCTAAGAGCTTGAGTGATGCTGTATCCGTGACATGAGTTGTTGAAAATGTTTAAAACATGTGTAGCATGTTTAAAATATGTTTGTATATTTAACATATTTTAAAATATTTGTAAAAGCCAAGCATGGTAGCACATGCCTGTAGTCCTAGCACTCAGGAGGCTGAAGCAGGAGGATCACTTGAGCCCAGGAGTTTGAGTCCAGCCTGGGCAATATAGTGAGACCCTGTCTCCAAAAAAAAGTATACCCACACTCATGGCGGCATTATTCACAACATCTAAAAGGCTGGGACAACCCAAATGTCCATGGACGGATAAATGGATAAACAACGCATGGCATCTGCGTAGCGGAATATGATTCAGCTTTAAACAAGGAAGGGAATTTTGACACATGCTACAACATGGATGAACCTGAGGACATTATGCTAAGTGAGGTAAGCCAGTCAGAAAAGGGCAAATAGTGTACGATTCTGCTTCTATGAGGTTTCTAGAGCAGTAAGATCCATTGAAAGAAAAAGCAGAATGGTGGTTGCCAGGGGCCAGGGTTAGAGGAGAGTGAGGAGTTATTGTTTGATAAGTAGTTTCAGTTTTACAAAAAAAAAAAAAAAGAAGAGAGAGAGAGTGTGAGAGTGTTCCGGAGATGGATGGTGGAGATAGTTGCACAACAGTATAAATGTACTTAATGCCACTGAACCATACCCTTAAAAATGGTTAAAATGACAAATTTTATGTACATTTTCCCACAATAAAAAATTATGTGTGTGTGTCTTCCTCCCAAAATTCTGAACCTGTTAAATATTCACAACTATTTTCTGAAGCATCTGCAGCCCTTCCAAACCACAGGTATCTGTTGGTGTGTCTGTAATATAGGATAATGGATCTGTCTGTCTACTCACCTATTTCATTCTGGAGAGGAAATAGCCAGGCATAATGAGGTGATAAGAAAGCCATTGCCAGGATATGACCATGGTACCCGGCCTCCAAGGTGGCCGCTAATGATCCTCACCTCCTAGAATTCACAGGGCTGGCCTGCCGAACCAATAGAATCTGGCAGAAATGATGGTGTGTTGCTCCCATGATTAGAGCATGGAAGAGGCTGTCTTGGTGCAGGTGTGTGTGTGTCTGTCTCTCCCTGGACCTCTCTCAGACCTCTTGCTCTGGCTGCCACATTGCGAGCAGCCATGTGGAGACCCACAGAGGGAGGAACTGAGGCCTCCAGCCAACAGCCTCTGTTAGTGAGCTTGGAGATAGACTGTCTTAATTACAACCTCATGAGAGACCCTGGCCCGACCACCCAGCCTGGCCACTACTGAGTCCCCAGCCTCCAGGAGGTGTGGGATAATGACTTACTCAAGGGCACTGGCTTTGTGGCCGCTGCCTATGCAGCAGGAGAGAGTAACCTGGGATCTTACAGTAGTCCGTCCTCACTCACAGCATGAAGTAGCCGATGTCCAGAGTCTGAGTTTGAAAGCCAGGCCCTTGGGCATTGCTAAATGCTACACAAAGGGCGAGGTTTTATTCACTAACCCGACAGTGGCCTCTTCAGTGCATGGTGTCAGTGGCAAAGCTGCTGTGTCCCCAGGAGCGAAGGCACATTCTCTTTCCCACAGCTGGTCTGCTTTGTCACTTCCATGAAAGGATGGGGCCTCTCCTCCACCCCACGCCCTGTCCGTGGCCCTGTGACGCTGGGACAGCCTCAGGAGAGGGGTCTCCACTGTCCTGTAGATGAGGAGACAGGGCCGAAGGGGTGAGGAGAGGCTCTGTAGAGTGTACTGCTCAAACGTGGCAGGGTCCAGTAGTCAGATGTCCTGGCCAGGGTCTTCCAGCACACTTCTGTCCCCCTCAGAGGAAAAAGCAACATGGACTCTTAGTACAGTGCTTTAGGAAGGTTGCTACTGACTGAGATTTGGGCACGTTTGAAACATCCATAAATACGCACAGCACACTCACTGCATACAAGCCGCAGTGCCGGGTGCACGGAGACAAGGAACACTAATTCTTGTGGGCACTGGAGTCACACACATTCAACACTGCCCTGCTCACTAGAGAGGCGGGGTGGGGGGACAAGCACAGCTGGGGGTGACTAGGGGAGCTTCCACAGGAGGTGGCATCCCAGCTGGGCCCCAAAGGAGGCAGAATTGACATCTCCCTCCTCATGCCCCATCAGAACCCTTACCTCTATCGCTTTACTGAGCGCGTACATCATAGGTCTGGCTGCCCCTTCTCTGGCCTGGCATGGGGTTTATTTAGAGTCTGGTGCCCTCACAGTGCTTGACTTATCCTAGGGCCTCAGTGCATGTTTGTTTGGGTTTTTAGGATAATATTTATTTATTTTTATATGCTTTTATTGGTGCATTATAGTCTCACATCATAGTGTAAATCATATTGACAGTGACATACATGCCCACGGCACTTGGTGCCCCCCCCCCGGCTGCCTCCCCATCACCCCCCTTTCCCATACATGTACACATAGCCAATGGTAGTAATTCCTTCAATGAACCTCATTCTGAGGGCTCAAGGCAGGTGATGAGACCGCAGAGGACTGGAGTATAAGGGCCTCACATACCATGGGCATTGAGCTAACAACAGGGAAGGGGGTTTCCTTCTAGGAGTGGAAGCGGTGTGCTCTCAAGTCTGCACCAAGCAAAGGGCAGGCTCTGGGCCGTTGCCCCATGGCGTGAGGGAAGAGACCAGCCCGTAAGGCCCACTGTGTGCCTGGGCTGGAGAGGGGGAGCTCGGCCAGGCCAGGCCAGTGCGGTTTGTGCGGCTCCAGGAGAGGCTGTCCTGGATGCAGGCCCCAGCACTGGACAAAGAAACATGGGAAGCTTCCACTCAGGGAACCCGGGCCGCCTGCTCCCGGCAGCAGGGCCTGCGCTGGACTCAGCTCTCCTCTGGGAGTCCCTGCTGTATCCCGTGACTCTCCTTAAAGAGGATTTTTTCTCCCAGGGGTGTGGGGCTTTTGTTGTGAGGATCCTTTGCTCTCTGGCCGTAGCCATGGCATCCTTACTTTTCACGTAAAGCCAGCCAGCTTGGTTTGGGCTCCCGGAAAGTGAGATGCTTTTCTTACATGGTGTTTAGTAGTCAAGGGAGGCCGTCTGCCACGGTCACCTCTTGGTTGCACACACAGATGGGGGAGGGGAGGGGTGCAGCCTTGGGGCTCATTGTCTAAACAGCAAGTAAGCCAGAAATCTTTTGGCTTGCAAGTGGATTTGTGCTTCAGTTTAAATGTGGAGGTGCCTGGTGTTCTGAAAACGCACCATAAAATTTCGAAATCAGCTAATGAAGACAACCTGAAAAGCAGGACCACTTCCTCTGCCCTCCCCACACTCCTCCCACCTGTCTGTCCCCAGTCCTGACCCGAGATGGCATCATGCTTCATATCAAAACAGGCCGAGGGGGAGAAGACTTGAAAACAGAGAAAACCTTCAGAGTTTAAAAGTCAGGTGATGAGCTGGGCGTGATGACACACGCCTGTAATCCCTGTGCTTGGGAGGCTGAGACAGGAGGATTGCAGGTTCAAAGACAGCCTCAGCAAGTAGTGAGACTCACATCAACCTAGTGAGACCCTGTTTCCAAATAAGAAATAAAATCGGGTTGGGGGTGTAGTTCAATGGTAGAATGCCTCTGGGTTCAATCCCCAGTACCATACACACAAAAAAGTCAGATGATGTGGCAGTATTGACCCAATTGAAGCTCCCAGCCTCTGTGGGGGAGCTGCATTGATACCAGGAAAGGTGTGTAACCAGCTCGCCAAGTGTACAGTGTACCCAAAATAGAGATGGGAGAGTGGCTGTGTCACATGGTGACTCAGCAGCTCTGTCCGCAGTGAGTCAGCATCAGCACGGGGAAGGGTGAACGCAGAAGTGCACAGGAAGCAAACTCAGGGAGGGGATCAGTGGGACGCAGTGGCCCGCGGTCCCCTCACCCTTCCTGCCTGTGAGATGGCTGCTGATGGCCCAGGCTTCAAGCAACACGCCCAGGTGGTCCCACAGAGCCTCATTGGTCATGTGTCATGTTCCCGAAAGGCCCCCAGCAAAGCCATGCAGCAGTGCAGGAAGCACTTGTAAATGTGCGCACGCCCCCAAAGCGGAAAGGTCTGTCTTTTGAAGACTCTGGGCCAGTCTTATCATGGAATTTTAAAGATGATTTGCCTCGTTTGAGGTCTTTCCTCAAGCCATTTTGGACACAATCCCTGATTTCTCCGTCCCTGGGAACATTCAGTACCCGTCTATCAAGCTTTGTATTTTTCAAAACATATCTGGCCCCCCAAAAAGCCCTCATAAAGAGAGACTGAGACGAAGATTGCAGGTTTGAGGCCAGCCTTCTTAACTTAATGAGACCCTCAGCAACTTAGTGAGACCCCATTTTTCAGTCAGCATTGTCACTACTGTGAACAAAATGCCCAACAAGAACAACTTAGAGGAGGAAAGGTTTATTGGGGCTCCTGGTTTCAGAGGTTTCAGTCCACAGGGCTGATTCCGAAGCATAAATGGAGGCGGTGGCAGCAGGGTGCGCAAAGGGACACTGCTCTCCCGTCATGGGGGCCAGAAGCAGAGAGAGAGAGAGGGACACACAGGGACCCAAGGACATATATAGTCCCCAATGACTCACCTCTCCAGCCATCCTCCACCTGCCTACATTACCACCCAACAAATCCATTCAAACTATTAACCCATCAGTGGACTTAGCCACTGATGAGACTAGAACCCTCATGATTCAATTATTTCACTTCTGAACATGGCGGCATTGCCAATACATGAACTTTTCTAGGGGACATTCTATATCCAAACCATAACAACCTGTTTCAAAATTAAAAAAAAAAATTAAAGGGCTGAGGGTGTAGCATGGAAGTAGAGTAGCCCTGGGTTTAAACCCCAGCACCAAAAAAATAAAATAAGAAGCCAGGTGTGGTGGTGCGCTTGTAATCCCAGTATTTCGGAGGCTGAGACAGGAGGATCACAGGTTCGAGGGCAGCCTTAGCAAATAGACTTTCATCAACCTAGCAAGACCCTGTTTCAAAATAAAAAAATAAAATAGGGCTGGGGATGTAGTTCGGAGTTAGAATCCCCCTGGGTTCAATCCCTAGTGCCACAAAAAATAAAATAAAAAATAAAGCCCTCATAAGCAGCATCCCCTCAAAACCCAAGGCACCTTGTAAGGAAGGAACAGAAGTCAGCAACCTAAGCCGGATATTCAGTGCCCCCCGCAGGGCCACCCAGACCTCTCCTTGTGGCTTGCTGCCCCACCAAGTGCCCGTGGCCTGGGAGGGCCCCCTAGCAGGCCCGCCCTGCTGGGCTGCATGGCTGCCTGGCCAGGCTGTGCTGGGGTGTAAGCCGGGATGAGTGTGGGAAGTG
Source organism: Glis glis (assembly GCA_004027185.1). Lineage (NCBI taxonomy): Eukaryota > Metazoa > Chordata > Mammalia > Rodentia > Gliridae > Glis > Glis glis. The sequence continues at coordinate 6,335 of PVJS01050365.1, read as the reverse complement.
GCCCGCAGCAGGGTCAGGGCTGCAGCCAGGCTGCAATCCAACACAAACAGTTCAGGGGCAGAAGGACCATTGCCTGGGACCTGTGTCCCTGAGTGACTCGAAATGTTAAACTAATGTTAAATTCCAATTAATGATTCTTGGGAGGGGGAGGGGTGAGGACATTCCTAGAGATTGTTTTACCTTGGAAAATTCTGGATGCGCCTGGCTTTCCAGCCTTTGCGTACATTCGCAGCCAACTCTGCTCCCTGGGGTTGGGGCTTTGGGAATGGAGAAAGCCTAATGTCCATGTCAAAATGATTCTTGATAAAAGCACCCCAGATGTTAAATATTTATTTTACGCTAACGGTCTCTTCTGAGAGGTTAAAGCACAAATGTGTTTTCATGCAGAGCCTTTTACTAGCCGATGTTTGAGCTTCTCTAGTTTTTTTCCCCTTTGGCTCTGCAGCAGCCCGCTAACAAACTGCATTCCTGAGCTGAGCTGACAAGGGTGCAGAAATGAAGAAATAAACAAAAAGCCATGTTAATTTCAAGCTTCAGTAAGAATACAAAAAGAAATATTAACATTTGCTGAATGACAAATAATGAAATGACTTGGAATTTTTAATGCTTCCAGCAAGCTTTTATAAGCTCTCATGGAATTTTCTCCCCATCAGGTGTATAGTACATTTATAATCAGCAGCGTGCTGTGAAGGTAGTTTGATAGGTTGTTTAATTTGAAGATTGATAATTCCAAACGTATGTTGTTCCTCATCAGTTCCTTAGCCTCATTTACAGTTCTCTGTCTGCTTGGAGTAGCCACATCTCCTTAGCCTAATCTTAATTTTTTTGGAGGAGTGGCACTGGGGATTGAACCTAAGTGCACTCTACCACTGAGCTATATCCCCATCCCATTTACTTATTTATTTATTTTTTTCAGTGGTACTGGTACAGGGGCATTCTACCTCTGAGCTACACCCCCAGCCTTATTTTTAAATTTGTATTTTGAAACAGGGTCTCAGTGGGTTGATGAGAGTCTCACTACTTGCTGAGGGTGTCCTCAAACCTCTGATCCTCCTGTCTCAGCCTCCCAAGTACTGGGATTACAAGTGTATGCCACCACACCTGGCTTATTTTTTATTTTGAATCAGGGTTTCACTAAGTTACTGTGAGCTGGCCTCAAACCTACAATCCTCCTGTCCCAGCCTCCCCAGTACTGGGATTACCCATTTTAGCCTAATCTTTATAAGTGCTTATCCACTAAATAAAAGTTGCTTCACACCTGGGCATGGTGATACATGCCTGTAATCCCAGTATTTGGGAAGCTGAGATAGAAGGATCGCAGGTTTGAGGCCAGCCTCAGCAATTAAGTGACACCCTGTTTCAAAATTTAAAAAAAGCTAAAATCAGGCTGGGGATATAGCTTGGGGTAGAAGGTCTATGGATTTAATCCCCAGTACCACAAAAGAAAAAAAGAAAAGTTGCTTCACCAAGCTAGAAGGATGGTCACAGGACTGTTATATTGCTATTGTTGTTTAATGTTTGTGTGTGTGTGTATATACACAGGCACATGTATAATATATATGCATATATAATATGCATGAGTGTATATGAATATAAAATATGTGTGTCCGACTCTAGCTCCTATTTATTTCTAGTTTCTTTTATGGTCATGGTCTTTAGAAGTCTGTCCTTGTTCCTTAAAGTGGTATTTTCCACACTGAGAAATAGTAAGGTTCTGAAATTTGTATTCATGTGTCAATTAATAAGGCACCATTAATTTAAATTTAATTCAGTTCAGTTCAGCACATGCCTTTTGAGTGTGCAGCGTGTGCAAGAAACTGTGGCGGTATCTTCTGGCACTCTGCCTGCTCACCAGGGCCTTTACCCCTGGGTTTCTTTGTAGAGAAAAGGTGCTGCGGCGAGTGGAAGGAGGGGAACTTGGGTCTGGCTTCAGTCTGCTGAACCGCTTAGGTCTTCTGCCTGGCTGGTCGCCCCTACTAGATTGTGACGGTCACACAAGATGGGCCATCATTCACTTTGAATGCCCAGCACTTAGTGAGTGCTTGGCACACAGTGGGCCCCTGACAAGTGCCTGGAAGAGCCAGCTGGGTAAACAGGAAGCTGGAAAGGCCAGGGAGGACTGTGAGGGGCCCCGGGAGGGCAGCCAGGAGTGCGGCACGGCTGAGCCTGGGGTTCCATGCCGTGGCCAGCAAACCAGAGCCACAGACTAACCACATCCATTCCCTTACCTACTGTCAGGGGCAACTTTCATGCTTTGTTGGCAGAGATGAATGGTTGCAACAGAAAGGAGTTGTAATGTACAACCTGCTGAGCCAAAAATATGTACCGTCTGTCCCTTACAGAAAGGGTGTTGGATTCTGCTACAGAAGACTAGAGCGGAGATCTTAAGTTACCTTGGGGCCACATTGTAAAGTGCCAGTGCATACTGGGTTTTCCATTGATCAGGGACTGGCCTGATCAGAGGTTTATATGGACGAGGAAAGTTAATATGGGAGTGATTCAGTGGGATGAAGCTGTGGGGAAGACCCTACGTAGAAAACCACGTAGGCTATGATCGCCATCTGTTCAAGGTAGAGCATTGCTTTGAGTCTTATCTGAGAGTTGACTTGGCACACACTGTCTCCTGGGATAGAAGCCCTTGCCCTCCTCCCAGTTCATGTCACCAGCATGGGGGTCCATCTCAAAGCTCCTTCCAGCAACTTGAAGTCAACCTCACCCAAATGACCACACCTTTACTTCCTCCTTGGCGGTCTCTGCACAAACATGTTTAGCTCACAGCATGTTGTCTGGATCTCACTGACATTGGCTTTGTAACTATTCTCAGATCATTTCTTCTTTCTCCACAATAATTCAGGCTCCTGGAAGTCAGAAACTGTGTGCCTTCTTTTTTGCTCTCACTTCTCCATTAGCCACCCCTAGTGCTTTGTTGAGTCTCTCTACACATATAAAGGAGTCTTGAAAATGCTTAAATAGATTCCCCAAAGTCATGGGGAAGCTGAGTCATGACGTTTAAATATGGAAGCCAGTCTGGATCTGGATTCCAAGTACTCAGTGCCTGAGCCCTGGCTCCCCATTTTTCTCCTGTCATCTGTGTGCTGATGTGTGCCCTGCCTCACTACATCAGTGCCCTGAAGGCCAGGGCCTGCACCCACACCTCTCTGTGTTCTCAGGGTAATATTTTTAGCATAACTGCCCCTTTCTGGATGTTTGGTGGTGATACAGTCACTGAGCAGGATGTGTTGTAGGAGAAAACATACCCTATCTCGTTCCATAAATTAGTAAGAATACATCAGACTAATAACGGTAAGAGCAAGCATCTGTCGGTCCAATGCACCAACATCTATCAAACAAAGCAATTAAACCCATGTCAGTCATTTTGGTACAATAAAACTAAAATTAGACGCAGCATAAACACAGTCAAGGCAAGAGCATTTATCCCAATGTTAGTCTCAAGACTGCTGGAAGCAGATGCTGAAGCATCTCAACTCTTAGGTGGGTCAGTAGACAGCCGTTCCCGAAGAGAGCCCGGGTGGGTGGCGGGAAGTGGGAGGAAGCGCGGAGGGGGGCTGGAGCGGGAGCCTTAAAGTCAGGTGTGGACCTCGTCCTCATCTTCACCCTGAGCCCTATCAAGGGTTTGAAACGCAGAAGTTTTGGAAAGACCAATCAGGTTTTATTTAGTAATATTCATTAATGACCCAAATCAAGAGAGAATCCCCTACTTAATGGAGCAATTAATTAGCTCTGGGAATTGAAGTTGAAAACAGAAGACTAATTGATTAATATGATCAGTGTGTTCATTTTTCTTCCTAACGTGGAAAGGAGCCAATATCCAGTCCATGCCAGTTTGCTTCTTGGGGTTAGACCCATTCTGCCTGGAATCAGTTCCTCATCTTCCCCACATAGCTTGTCAAATTCCCCTTTGTGCCTTTGCTCCTACTATAGCCACAAACGCAAGGCCCTCCTCTAGCACTTTCTCTTTACAACCTTGCTGCTTCAGGCTCACCCTGCCCAGGTGGATCGGGCTACCTGGGTCCTTGTGGGTCTCTCCTTTCTCTAAGTCATCGCCTTACCTAATCAACATTGTACAGATAAGCATTTAATTTTCTTGTTGCTTTATGTGTGGGATAATGAAAAAGAATTAAAAGATTGAAAACAAAAACAAAAACAAAACCTGCCCTTACTCTGCATTAGTTGTATGAAATCCAGCCTTACTGAGCCAGTAAGAGGACTCCCCCAACATAGTTCTGAGGATCAAAGGAAACAGCATAGGGGAAAACCCCTCTAAACTACGAAGGGCCACACGAATTGCAGTTGTTGTTGTCATTATTATTATCAGCATCATTTTTAGAGAGATCAGTCTTCTCACATTTATATTTAAGATCTGCAAAACAAAAATCAAGTGTTTTTGAACATCCTTTATGAATGGGCTTTGCTCTGTGCTAGACAATTTGCTGGAAATTTGAAAATAAAATTAAAAGTCAGACTCCTTCAATCTGCCTGTCGCCACTGGAGTTCGAAGGGTGGGGAAGACCCGCGCAAAACAGTTAAGAGACTTACAAGGTAATGGGTGAACACTTGGGCCAGCCCCACCCCCGGGAACTAACACGCAGATGGCTGTGCCAGGCCTCAGCCTCCAGGGGCCTCCCCAACCCTCATCTTCCTCCATTCAGTCTTAAAGAAGAAGCAGGTGACAGGCCTGCTGCTCAGAGAGGAGTTGGGGGATTTGGCGGTGTGCCAGAGGCGTGGTGCTCTCTGACTTTCCCCAGAAAGCCTGGTTCCCCCACAGGGGAGAGAAAATCAACAGAATATGAATAAGAGCGAGCTATCACTGTCAAGGTCAGCAGCCTGCCACCGCTACCCTCATTTTTTGCCAACCAACTGCCCTTGATTTCCCTTCCAACTCTCTGCCTTCTGTATTCTTGGTTCGTGGTTGGCACCCTCCCCTCTCCAGGGGCCCCAGAGCAGGTGGGTTTCAAATGTAATTTAGTGGCCATCTCTGCCACCCCTCTTTTTCATATAAAAATGTTCTAACCACTGCTGTTTAAGTCACCACTGTTCTAACCACTAGAACTTTCTGTTCTGCACAAACTTATTGCTATTAAAATATTTGTTTTATTAAAATATTTGTTGCAGATGATAAATTTTGCCTTATGGGCTTTGTTCCAACTTATATTACTTTTTGCAAAGGAAGATACTGAATAAGTTACAAAACATTTAATCATACCATGACCAAGAACAGTAAAAGAGTGGGATTGAAGGGAGGGCTAAATGTGCAATGTGTGCATGTATGATGTTCATACCCTGACATATATCAAAATGTATAACTACAATGCACCAATAAATGAACATAAAAAGTTAAAAAAAATAAAAAAAATTAAAAAAAGAACAGTAAAAGACTAAATTCTTTATAAATATAATAGGAGTTAAAGATAAGTAGTCATGTAGAAGACAACCCACAGTGGTTAAATAAATTGTGATTCTGATTCAACGATCCTAATTAATCACCAGAGTTACTTTTAATTATTTTTGAAGTCCTCACATTCTGAAATTGGCTTAAACTGATTAGTTGATATGATATATTTAGAACTTTTCCAGTTTTTATCATCTTAACTGGTCTTCCATATCAAAGATATTTTATAGTTCTATGCCAAGTTAAATAAATGCAGCATTTGATTTTAAAATCACTGAGTCAGTAATCAGTTCTATTAATGTTCAAGTGTTGTGAAGTGGAATATAGATTCCATGAGGGCAGAGAAATGTGTGGCGGAGTGCACCTGTCTTATTCTCTGTATTATCCCCAGCATCTAAATCAGTGCCCGGCACATTGCATTCACTAGATAAATATTGAATGAGTGAATGAATGAATGAATTATAGACATAAACTGTAAGAAAGTAATAAAAATCCAGAATAATATATTATAAAGTTAAACTTCAAGTGTGTCTTTTTAAACCAGAACTATAAATGGTGAACAAATGGGAGTAATTAAGAATTCTTCATGCTGCCCATCTCAACTAGATAGCCTTCAATGCCTAGATTTTAGTCATGCCTGTTTTAAAAAAATGCACTGAAATCATGTCATTAAAACTTTATTCTTAGCCGGGCGTGGTGGCGCACGCTTATAATCCCAGTACTTTGGGAGGTGGAGACCAGAGGATCTGGGTTCGTGGCCAGCCTCAGCTCTTTCTCTCTCTCTCTCTCTCTCTCTCTCTCTCTCTCTCTCTTTACCTAGTGAGGCCCTCTGCAACTTCGTGAGACCTGGTTTCAAAATAAAGTATAAAAAATAGGGCCGGGGGTGTAGCACGGAGGTAGAACGCCCCTGGGTTCGATCCCCAGT